>JAIUZE010003997.1:0-39107 GCA_022085475.1 Heliosperma pusillum
GTGAGATTTCTCCCTATTCAAGCACTTGTTAAAGCCACTTTCACAAGAGTGAACAAGTACTTTGTTGAGAGGAGGGAGATTGCTAGGTCAAGGTTGACTAATGGTTTCATATGGGCCGATAAAGTCATGGCGAAAATAGAAGATAATGATGATATTGCCGCGCATCACGAGGTAACTTGCTACGATTTGCAAAGGGGGCTCTACGAAGTTGTTACCAAACGTGGAAATCGGCAAGGAACCAATGCGAGGCATAGTCATACAATTCTTCTTTCACAAAGAACATGCACTTGTAACAAGTGGCAAAACCTCCATTATCCATGTTCACATCTCATGGCGGTATGCCGGGAACATTCGATCGACTCAGACCAATACGTTGATCCTTTATATTCTAGTGGGGAGTATCTCGGATCGTATCGCGCTTCTTTTCACCCAGTTCCCGATGAAGGTTATTGGATGCCTTGGCGTGGTAAAGTTCTCACCCCAAACCCTAAACTAAAGCGTGGTGAAGGCAGACCAAAATCAAAGAGAATACGAAATGAGATGGATGAGGTTGTAAAACAATCTGTGACGTGTAGTTTGTGCAATACAAGTGGTCATAACAAACGTTCATGTCCGACTTCTATACCATCGGGGTAACTTAAATATATTTGTTTCGTTTATTCTATTCTATGTTATATGTTTACCAACATTTGTTGATTCTTTGTTTTTCATTTGTTGTAGGTCAAGAGATGGAACCGAGTCCTTTCAACCGTAGTGTGCTTACTCTACAAGATCAACATAGAAGTAGTTGTATAGGGGAAGGAGAGGTAACCTAAGAAAAATATTTGTATTTATTTCATTTCTCTTTTATTCAAACTTTTGTTACTTTATTAAACTTATGTTTTATATGGATTTTTTTTGAAGGAGTGACCTGCTTTGGTGTGTAGAAATCATCTAAGGTTGAAAGAGGAGTTCACGGTTCCAGATGCCGTTGCCAATTTCATAAGTGGTACGCAATTTCATGGAATTCATAGACTATCTTTTGTTGGCATTCACCCGGATTTCATAACCGCTTTAGTTGAGAGATGGAGACAAGAGACTCACACGTTTCATTTAACGGTGGGGGAGGCTACTATAACATTACAAGATGTGAATGTCTTGTTGGGTATTAGGGTTGATGGGTTGCCAATCACGGGTCAAGGGGATTTAGCTTGGGGTGATTTAGTGGAGCATTACTTAGGAGTTAGACCGGAAAACTCGGAAACTGAGACTTGGCTAAAAGGATCAACCTTAAAACTAAAGTGGCTTAAGCGTTTCCAAGTTTTGCCAAATGACGCTAATGAGTTCACACTTCATCAATATGTTAGGGCATACTTATTGTACTTGATTGGAACTACTCTTTTCCCCGATAAAACTGGAAATAAAGTATCCCTTATTTTTTTGCCACTTTTGAGTGACCTAACTAAGTTGGATGACTATAGTTGGGGTAGTGGAGTTCTAGCTTGTCTTTACCGCAACTTGTGCTCGGCTAGTAGAAAGGGTTCACTCAATATTGGAGGTTGCTTGATACTTCTTCAATTATGGTCTTGGGAGCGTATATCCATTGGTCGACCTAAGATTATCCGTTCACGGGTTGAAGCACAGGTTGGTGTTGAATATCCTTTGGGGTCTCAAATGGTAGTTGGTGTTGATCCTTTAGGATGCCGGTGGCTTAGAGTTGATAGGAGGTTTACGGACCATCTTCAGGGGTTGGTTACGTATAGGCACGCCTTTGATACCATGACCGATACCATGTTTAAGTGGCAACCCTATACTCCCAATATCCTTGCTCTTCTTCCTCCTATATGTACCGAGGATACCGAGACTTGGATTGTGAAAACACCTTTAATTTGCTTTGAAGTTGTTGAGTGGCATTATCGGGAAAGAGTAGTTCGACAATTTGGTTATCATCCGGAAGTGCCACAGGGGCGTGACACGGATACCGATTTGCATGATATGGACCGTAGAATGAAAAAGAAGAACTATGAACACTTGCACCGTCGCCGCATTGAGTGGTGGATGAACCGCAAGCGTCATATGTTGCCACCCGGAAACCCTTATAGTGGTCATATAAGTTATAATGACCCTTATATGGAGTGGTATCGTGATCACACCCGTCTCATCATTAGCCCACTTAGTTCGACAACAGAGAGGATCTATGAAGCCAACCATGATTACTACCCCACCGCGGAGGATTATTCATTACTCGTAAGTTATATAACTCTTATCTTTTTTTATCTTCATATTTCAATTATTTGGTTAGTGTATTAATTCATTAGCTCATTTTACAATACAGACCCAAGGACATGTGTTCAACTACAACCACTCTTCCAACATGCTTGCCCAAATACCCGATGATGTGCCACTGACTCATATAAAGATGTTGCAAGCTATGCAAGCAATGTCACTTCAATCGCTCCAAGGCACAAGGCAAGCTCATCTAATCCAACAACATGAAGAAGAAGTTTTTACACAAGATATGGAAGAAGAAAATGAGGAGGATGAGGTAGCTCCACGATATAATCTTCGTCATACGGGGGGGAGAGTTAACCAAGAGCAAGAGGATGAGCCTGAAGGATCTAATTCACAAAGGAAGGCAAAAAGAACCCGGTCCCGTAGAGTTTAGTGGAGTTTAGTTGTGTGTTTGTATGAACTATCTACCCTTTTTAATGTATTTCAAAGACTTGTTTATGTCGTGATTTGAATTTGGTGGTTTGTATGAACTATTTACTTTTTTTAATGTATTACAAAGACTTGTTTGTGTGTGAATTGAATTTGGTGGTTATATTGCGTGTTTTATATGCAGGTTTTAATAATGGAACAAGTATGAGAAAAAAGTATAATGAATGTTTGTTACTTTTTTTTTTCTCACAGAAGAGCAAAGTCGTGGTGGGGAAAAGCGATTTAGGTTAAATCGCTACTGGGAATAGCGATTTAGCCCCAAATCTTACGTTCCAAATTTGGCAGAACCTTCTGCTTTGTCTGAGTCTGGCATAATTAGCAAATTCGCTATGCCCCATAGCGACTTTACTAAAAAATCAGTAAAGTCGCTATGCCCCATAGCGATTTACCCGATTCTTACATTCCAACTTTGGCAGAACCTTCTGCTTTGTTCATGTCTGACATAATTAGCAAAGTCGCTATTCCCCATAGCGATTTTACTAAAAATCAGTAAAATCGCTTTGCCCCATAGCGATTTACATAATTCTTGCGTTCCAAATTTGGCAGAACTTTCTGCTGTGTGGGTGTTATGAAAAATTAGCAAAATCGCTATACACCATAGCGATTTTACCTAAAATCAGTAAAATCGCTATGGGGCATAGCGATTTACCTCAAATCTGGAAAAAAAAATAAAAAGTGATGACGTGGACCCATTGGCGAGAAATAGTTTCAAAACAACCCTAAAGCGAGATTTAATTGTCCCAATAACCCTACTTTGAAAAAAAATTCGGAAGGTAACCGCAACACTCTGACCGTGTAGGGAGTCGAATCGTATTTTGTTAATTTGGAACCCGATTCGAGTGTGTGAGAATTGGAACAGAGGAAAGAAAGTGGGTAAAAGCGGGGGGTCAACCTTATCAACAAGAAAGAAAGAGAGAAAGAGTATCTCATCAAGAATGGCGAACATCTATGTAAGTTGCACAGTCCCTTCATCATTTACTGCTTCTTCTTCTTGGAAGTCGTGTCATACCCGAATCCTGTCTCTTCCGAACTCATCCATTACATTCAGCAAACCCATCTCATCTTCATTGTCAGTCAAGGCACTTGCTTCGGACTTCTCAAGTTCCTTCTTCGAGGGTGGATTCAGTGGGCTTGACGACGACCCTCCTTCTTCCTCTTCTTCTTCCGGGCTGGGCTTAGCTGTCGAGGATAAGCCCGAACCACAGTGCCCGCCTGGTCTCCGTCAGTATGAGACTATGGTTGTTCTCAGGCCCGATATGACCGAAGATGAACGCCTTTCTCTTACCCAGAAATATGAGGAGGTATCATTTCCTTAATTTCAATATTCTTAGGTTTCCAACCTTCCTGCTCTTGCATTTCATGCTCTAATTATTAACTTATTAATTAGCATGATTAGCCCCTATAGCTCAGTGGTAGAGCGTCAGTCTTGTAAACTGAAGGTCTGTAGTTCGATCCTGCATGGGGGCATTTTTGCCCCTTTTTTTAGAAGAAACAGGCTCAACAAATTATCCTCTATTGTGTTTCATTGAATTGCCTCCATCCCCCGACTACATACTTCGGTTAGGTGTTGGATTAGAATGTATCTTTGAGTAGTAGCTACACTTCATGACCTCCCTGAGCCCTTGTTCTAGCGAATGGCATTTCAGCACAAGATCTAAAAATGCAAGAGGCTTGTGCTTCATTCACTCATCTACAGTTCTCTGACTTCAAGTCCAATAAGACCATACTCAACTATATAAAACGTACTACCTTTTCTTATTCCGGTGTTGAGAACGATGATTGACCTTAAAGCTCACTCCTTTAGATGCTCTTTTTAGTGATAAGAATATAAATGGCAGTTCCTAAACCAGGGAAGTTTGAAATTGCAGTTGCTCATTGCCGGGGGAGCAATGTATGTCGAAGTGTTTAACAGAGGGGTGATTCCATTGGCGTACAGCATTAATAAGAAAAACAAAGCTGGTGAGAAGAACACCTACTTGGATGGTATCTATCTCCTCTTCACCTATTTCACTAAGCCAGAATCCATGACTGATCTCGAGGAAACTCTCCAAGCTGATGATGATGTCATTAGATCTTCAAGCTTCAAAATTCGTAAGAGAAAGTACTAAATTCCTAGGCTTTTTATTAATGTTGACAAGGAAATTTTACAAGCAATTGCCAATTATATTTTCTCAACTTCTATGTAATAACTTTGGATTAAAAGTATATCATTTTGAGTTTATGAAAGATTGATTTCAGCAAACCGCTATGCTATGCAAGTAGTCTTTATCCACTTTCTAAATATATGTGACAAAGTATTAAAAAGACCAGTCTGTATCATTTTATATAGGAAGGATCATACTGGTAAATACGTTATGCATCTCATGGTAGCAGGTGCGAGTCGGAAGTGCCTGTACATAATCTTGCAGTAGTGGAAAGCACATTTGATTGGGTTCCCGAGTAATACTCGTACAATTGTATCATCGTATGTGATTTTCCATACCTTGTTATTGTCCTTTAGTAGATACTAATAGCAGCCAAGTAACCTTCCACTTCATGAGCATGGAGCCAAAGTTAGATCACGCCACTGTTACTGTACTGTTGGGTGCCGAAATGCATCAGGTGAATTATATCAATCGACATTGCAAATGGGCAAATTTGGTAAGTTAACCAACTCGATTAACAGGAATAACATATTGAATCATTCCTATAATAATGCAGCACTTGAGGCATAGGAACTACTGATGACCGCTGCTTTATTTTGTCTTTAAAAAAAGAGTCAAGATCCTTTCACAAATCACAATAGCCGTAAACTTTATTCCAAGCCAATCATGTGTCTTCTTCCATACTTTAATCCAACATTTAATTCATTAATTATTTCACAGACGACAAGGTAGCATGAATTTAGCAGATTCCATGCGATTAGGCTTAACTAAACCGCAACTAACATATCTTATGTTATGTTTAGTACCTACTTCAATGGTTATGAATGCTATGTATTTGGTACAGATAGCCCCAAATAACAGTTAACTTATTAGAGTTAAAATGAGGGGCAATCGAGATTCTATTCGGTTTGCTATCATGAGTAACTACATTACTTGTGCTCGTATAGTCCTATAATACTTTTGTCGTCCCAGTAAACTAATTACATACTCCTTTTTAAGCGTTTTAGTCAATACCGTAACCTATGTAAAATATTGGTAACTACTAATGTTTTATACAACAGAAAGTCACGATAAATATATGGCAGTTGAGAAGCTTGTCCAACTCCCTCTCGTAGGCTTGTTCCATCAAGATACAACCAAATAAAAGGCAGAATATATGCATCCATTATTTTCATGAGTGTGTGGTTTTGTCTAACTAAATCTCACATATTTTATATATATACTTGTCCTTTTCCCACCTGATCCTCTACATACAGAATATAATAAATTTAAAAAAACATTAATTTGTGTTGTACTCCATAAATACAAATGATGAGAAAGGCAAAAGGTATTCATCCAAGTTAAACTCCATAGATAGATACTAAGATTAGTGATAATGGGAAAGCATGAAGCTGATGCAACAATTACAAATCCGAGATTATACCCGAAACAGCTTCAAATAAAGCTATATCAGGCTTTTATTTTCTCCATACCAATTCTATTTTCCATCATTTTATTTCTTCTCTTCTACCTTTTCTATCTCAAGAGAAGAGCTGCTAATAATGCCGCGTCGCAAAATCCAAGGATGCAACTTTCTGCTACCACCAGTAGACATCACTCAGTAAGCCTCTTTTACAATATGCTCGGTGTATGGTATATGAACGAAACAGCCTTGGCAAGAAAGTTATATTGCTTCTGGCATGGAATATCATCATGAATTCATACTAGAAAAGTAGATTTCTCATTTATAATTTAATTATAAGTGTAAAAATGTAGGCATGGAATACTAATGTGGTTATCAAAGGAGAGCTCAAGGAGAAGCTGCAAGTAATCCAGTTTGATGAAAAAGTTAAAGCAAGGGATTCCCTGTAAGTCGTCGTCAATCATACTTGTGAGCTAATCATTTTGGTACCTTGATTCCTATTATGACATCCATGTCCGCATTCCAGATGCTGCGTTTGTTTGGGAGAGTTTGAAATGGAAGAAGAGCTACAACAAGTACGATTGTGCAGGCACGTGTTTCATGGCGATTGCATCTACCAATGGCTTCGAGCAAATACCACCTGCCCACTTTGTAGGTGTCCTCTATTATCTCCTCCAATAAATAGTTTGCATCTGATTCCAGCAAATACCACAATCCACCAAGTGCTACAAAACAACCAACAGGACCAAGGAGGGCGGACACAAAGTAGCTCAGATGGATCAGTACAGCATGTAATTCACATTTCTGAGGAGCCATCTTCAAGTAACACTAGTAGTGCTAGTTGTTGTCTATGAAGTGTGTACGTCAAACAACTGACAAAATTACCCTACGTCGTCTCCCATGTTTATATGTAGTAAATGTGCATCCTAAAATTTTGTAGTTATAACGAAGAAAAAAATTTGATAGATAAAACCAGGAACATTGATTGCCATCGTGGACATAGCTCCCATGATTAGACTTCATAAGCAGTGTCCTCATTGTTTGTCATATTTAGGCTCATGTATATTCAGGGAGCGGAGGTACGAACAATCTAGCAGGGTCAAGGGAAAAGCCAGGACAGTCTAGACGTGGTTTAGGGCAAGGTTCCCCCTTTTAGAAAGAAACAAGTACGGAGTACTTTCCTTCGATTGGGGACCTCCATTCGCGTTTAACGCTAACAACCCCCTTCCTTATAGCACCCAACACATGAGCTGAGATCATTCGCCTAATTGGTGTCGTGTCTCAACTTGGAAGTGGTATTCTCCTCATAGCAGCGTCAAGTTAGTGCTACAAGAGCCAATGCCATCAATGCTGCTACTCGCCATTTTATTTTGAGTGATGTTTTTCTCGTGTTCCTTGGTAATCGGTATTCCTATATATAGCTGTGTTCTCGTTATATACATTTTCTCTCTAATTTAGAAAACAATGTCAATGGTCAATTGATAACAGACTGCTAGCAACTCTTGTGTAAAAACGAGCTGACGTTTTCTTCCCATCTCAGGCAATTCTCAATGTAGAAGAATTTAAATTGCAACATATGTACTGCTAGAGAAACCGTATCTCGTACTAGAATTTAAATAGCAACTACATACCACCAAAGAAATCATTATGTTCCATTTCATACAAAAGTGCTACACAATTTACACGAGTAGGAGTAGTAGGAGGTAGATGAGAGAAGGCTGATGATGCAGGGCAGAGCTGGCCAACATTTTATATATTCACATGAATTGTACAATTCTACCTTTTATCTCCACTACTACCACACGTACGTACACCCAATGACCCAAAGCATAAACTAGTAAACTAAACCCCCTCAAAAGCCAACTTTAGTTGTTGGTTTTCGGAACTCTACCTTCCAATTGCTTAACAAATGCTCTAAAAAGTGAGCTACCAACAAAGTTTAAACTACCATCTTTTCCTCTAATCTCCACATTACCACTACTTAAGCGCACTAACATATCTTTAGACAATTACTCATTAAGATAACATGAATAATTTAACACCACCTACACAAGGGAATATGGGTCGGATGCACTTGTTCAGATCCCAGAAGTTCCAAAGCTTACAACAGTTCCGTCACCTTCCAATGAACACGCCGGCAATTTGCTTCCTGGACTCATTTTCTTCAGTTCTTGACTTGAGCAGATGTACATCTTTCTAGCCATGTTGCAAAATTCCCTGACAGATTAATAAAACAATAAATCAATGACTACAAACATACAGCTTTGTGTCACATACTTGTGCAGCTGTGCAACAGATAGTGAACAAACTTACGGCCACGGATCATCACCGACAAGCATCATGTCACCTTCGTCGTCTGTAAACACAACTTCCCACTTATCTCTAGGGCGGAGTTCTCCCTTTATATCAAACAGATCCTCCAATTCGTCAATCAGCTGATCATATCCTTGTAATGTGCCCAAATCAACAGCCCGCCCAACAGCAACGCCTTGCATTTGCACCTTAATCCACCAAGGTTTTTAAAAAACACAGCCCAATCAGCTGACAAGAACATGACAATCGGCAGGACAATGGTATCTTTGACTCAGCAGGATGAGAGTCCAAAACAACTAAACTAGATTAGGGACCACATTAGTTTATGAGATTTACCTTGGTCCTACTCCTAGTAGATGAAACCGGTTTACTATGAGAAGTCAGCTGTGGCAATTGCCTCTTTTCACCACACGTCTTTGATAGGTCTGAATCCACCGCTGAATCTGAGCTCGGACCATGTTCGGCAGTCGAAATTCTCGTCACATTTAAGTCTTGCACAAATTCCTCTTCTCGAGCAATGGTTGTTGAAGGTTTCATTAGGTCAAATCCAAACAAACGGTAACTTGCAACTGTCTCAGTTTTCCTCCCATTATCAATTGGTTCGTTACTTTGCTTTGTGGACTTTAGAGTGGCATATCCCGAGAAAACAGACCATGCTGTTGCACTCTTACAGTCCTCAACTTCACTCTAAAGTGAAACAAAAGAGCCATTAAAATCCACAAAATATCAAAAAGACGGCTTTGAATACAAACACTGCCCCGGCTATAGGGTACCTGGCCAACACCTCCAGAAGTATTCCAAGGCGTTGAATCATTTATCGACGTAGATTCTGCTATAAAAACTTGGCAATTAGGAACAAATTCAACCAAACGAACCTAAAAGAAGGCAACATTACAAACTAAGCACATGATCCACTAACCATGATTAGGGATTTCAATCGAAGGACGGTGTTTTTTGTTCTTAGTGATGAGATCAGCGGCGTCAGAAGGAGGAGAAGCCCCAAAAGATTCAATATCCCACGGGGATACCCTATCTGGCCTTAGTATGGATGTAGGTTCATCCCATTGAACCTGTAGAACAAAGTCAATAAAGAGAAGGAAGAAAACATATGACTGAAAGGTAGAAATACACTTGAACTGTTGATTATTTTTTTAGAGGAAAATACACTTGAAACATAGAAGTGAGGATATGAACCTTCAACGATCGCCATCTTGAATCTTTCCAATGGGGTGAAAGGTCATCGATACCGACAACTGTTCCCGTGAACCTTTTTATAAAATTAAAAAAAGAGAATAAAAATTTGACAATGAAAGAATCATCAGTATGATACAGAGTCAGATTCAGAAGAAAATAGAATAATATTCCAACTACCTTCTCTCTGGAGTGTCCTCTCCTTCAAATCTCATCTTAAACCTCATCCCCACTGAAACACCATTGTTGACTGACTCCATATATTTGTTCAAACCTATGATGAATTGGCTCATCCTGCTTGGTTAAACATACAGAAAAACCCAATTATATCGGAAAAGAAACGGAAACTCAAAAGAATAAAAAAAAAGTAGTACTCGTGATTAAATACATGTCCTTGATAAATGCTGAAAACCTTCAAATAACATACCTGGGCTTATAGTAAACCACAAAGAATGTTTGAGTGGTGATAGCATGGGATGCTGTGGCGAGAACTCCAAGGTGCATGCTCTGACTGGAGATGACAGACGATGGCATGTTGCTCTGCTGACGAGCCACACGCCTAACTCCAACCCGCAATTCTCCATTTTCTCCTCTAAACAACAATCAATTGATGAGCCACTGAGATTTAGAAAAATTTAGAAGTGTAGCAAGGAAGTAAACACGTAGCGCTAGCGGTTGGTTGCTTATATGATACCTGAGGAATACAAAGGAATCACCAGCGACTAATCTCTTTGAAGTCACAAAATGACTCCAACCGGTAGTAAGTAAATGCCTCCTAGGTTGGCCTACACAAATTAAATTTGAGGAATATCAAAGATATATTAATATACAAGCACTGTTTTTGTAGAAATGGCAGTAACCATGAGAGCAAGGTTTGTATTATTTAAAGTCAAGAGAGTATGACCTCTGAAGATGTGCTTAAAACGCCAAACATAGCCATGTAAATCTTGAGCAGCCAGGTCTTGAGTTGGAGTTTGGTGTGTCATATCCTAAAAAAAAGGAAGGAGAAAATGAAGATTGGATGGTGAAGAATATATAAATATATATATAAGACAAGTAGAGATAATAAATAAAAGAAAAAGGAAATGTACGAGGGGAGGAAGGCATTGATTGGCATGTTTTCGAAGAACGGAGAAGCCACCATGAGTACTAGTGTCGGAAGCAGTCAAGGGCTTGGAGAAGGATAAGACAGCAGGGGTTGGTGGTTGGGGCGGAGATGGATCAGGCTTAGTAGGTTGGGCTTGCTATACACAAATCCAAAACCCCAAATATGATGAGTAAGTAAGTGACATAATAATAATGAATAATAAAATATGAATGAATGAATGAATGAATAGTTACATCTGGTTCAGGCATTAAAGTAATCTGGGCATATACTTCATCTGTTTCTTTTTCAGCCTAGAAAATAATAATAGTAAGAATGGGTGTTATTGAGTTGAGGACATAATTAAAAGTAAAGATAAGAGTATAAAAACAAAGTGGTGAATTGAAATTACGAGCAAAACAATGTCCATGACACGGCATAGGATCTTGGAGGGGAGATTAAACATGTGAATTCTGTGATTTAAGTCCTCATTTGTTGAAGCTTCCAACTAATTAATAAAACAAATAAAGGAAAAGACATCAACATACATAATAAACAAACATTAAAAGTAAAATGGAAAAGACTAACATACTAAGTAACATACATACATACATACATACATACATACTTGTTCCATATGACCTTGGGGAAAATAGTAGACTCGTTGGTCTAATCTTGGAATTTCTACTAATGGACCACCACATGCTCTCCATAGTTCTCCATACAACGCATCCACATTCATTCCACCACCTACAATTATTATTTATATTATATTAATAATAATTAATCAAATGAGCCATTGTTTAGTACTCCTAATTCAGAGTAACAAACCTGAATCTGTGCCACCAAACGCCATAGTAATTCAAACTTGAAACAAACAAGCACCCAAATTGTTGACACACAACCTGAGTAGCAATAAATACTAATTACGGGGATGTGTAACCAATTAAAGGTCCAGTCTTTTGTAATTCCCGATAACTCATTAATTTAATTAAATACTAATTCAAGCCCCCACAAACCAACTCTAACCCCATCCTCACTAAATACTTTGCAAATTATTATAGAATAAGAGACTAAACAGAACAACGACGGTCTTCTTTTCTGTTTATTGAATATTGGTAAAGAAGAAGAAGAAGAAGAAGAAGAAGGTGGGTTTTGTGTTTGTTGTGTTTGTGTTTGGGGTATTATTATGATTTATTACAACTGAGAACGGCGTTACAATTACCCAATACCACTTTTACGCGCGTCATATAACTATAAGTACTACGCCTACTTCACTTCTATATATTGCTTTTTTTTTAATTACTAATAATAACCATGGCTCATCGTATCCACACGGGGACACTAATCATTTTATAATATTAAACTGTGTTTCTTAATAATGTCATTTAAAAACTACGTTTCTCAAGTTTTGTGCAATAACACTGTATTTTTAGAAAACTTTGACATTCTGTTTTTCTATATTTGTGTATGGACTGCTGGGTAGAGGGGATATCTTCTCAGATTACATTTTATCACACTCGAGTGGAGTATTATTCTAAGTGGACCATCTTCATATATTCTCACTAATGAAAACTTATTATTACACTTTTCTTTCAATATTCTTAGGATATTTTTGTATATTATTATAAAGTTTCACTATCTTTTAGATTTTCATACATTTTTGCTTTTCTTTTCATTCAACCTTTCCTCATTTCTTCACTAACAACGCAACAACATTCAATTTACCATGGATTAATCTCACATGTAAACTTAGGGGTTTAATCTTAACAATAAATAAATAAACATTACATTCTTTATTATACAATAAATACTTCTATAAAAATTACATTTATAATACTACGGTTTTGCAACACACACGTTCGTAGAAACCACCTTAATATGAAATTATTTATAACTTATCCTCATTGATTACGATAAAAGTATACACGAGAGTTTGTCAATTATCTAGTGCGTTATGTAATCCAACTTCTCCATTATTAAGACAAAAATAACGTGATTTCAAAAATTTCTAAAATGAGTTTCAGGTGTCAACCAAATAATCCTCAATTTTGCAATTCACGAGATTTTCTAGTTCTACAATTTTGTAATGGTTTGTTAACCAAGCGACATCTCCGATTTAGCATGTCCATTAGAAAATAACTAGTCTATAACTAACGTGTGATTTTGCATAAAATCACAACGAATGACGCTAGTGCATGCATAGTTTCCAATTTTAAAGATACATACTTGCGCAAATCATACCATATTGTCGTCTAAGGACGATATTATATTTGGAAAATTCCCACGGTACCCCCCAAATTTGACATTTTGCCCGAAATGCCCAAATTTTTTACCCAAAAAACTTTGAGTGGCCATAACTTGGGTTTAAAAACTCGGAAAATGACGATTTTTTTTTTCAAGTTATTCATCTTTCCGAGAACTACGATTTAAAAAAAAATTTGCGAGTTCTGAACTCATGAGCAAGAGATATGGTCACTCGAATTTTGTTCGGTAAAAAAAAACTGACATACAAAAACTCCTAGCTACGGAATCCAAATACGACAATTTTTTTTCAAATTGTAGCTCTCGGTAAGATGAATGATTTGAAAAAAGAATCGTCATTTTCCGAGTTTGTAAACCCGAGTTATGGCTACCCAAATTTTTTCGGGTAAAAAATTTAGATATTTCGGAAAAAATGTCAAACTTGTAGATAGCGTGTGAATTTTCCGTATTATATTTATATTTACGTTGCGAATTAAAAGATTTATAAAACGAGATCACAACTACACTAAATTTGTGGTAACTTTAGTTGGAATGCCAATGTGAACACGAAATAAGAGTTGGTCAAAACTTGGTTATATGCTTATATGGGTAATGGGTGATATTCCAGTGATAAATTAATTAATATAATTGCTTATTTAAGAGGTAATATTAGATTCATTAACGCAAGAATTGTACCTCATACATTGATTCATTTGTACGTGTATATCAAATTAATTAAAAAGGTTGGACGGAGTCACATCCAAAAAAACGAGGCAGTCAATCGAAAGACAGAGCTTAAGAAGCCGGCGAATTTAATTGGAAATATGAGAAACTAGATAGATTATGTTGGTAATTCAATGTTTCACTAACTACTAACTACTAACTACTAACTATGGTTCGTTAGATTCTAACTAGATGGATGGAGCCGTTAATTAACGGTTGTGAGAAGGCGTTTCACACATTTGACTAAATGGTGGAAAAAGTAAAAGTTGTCAGAATGCAAAGGTTGTATAGAGGCGCGTGAAGGGGACAGAGTTAACGGCGTTACACCGTTACCGTTAAGTATTAAGTAACGTCACTCTCACACTGTCACTCTCTGTTTCGCGGCAGGCAACATGGCTTTGTTACACTCTACCCGCCATTTTTTTCTTCTTTTATTACTTCTTTATTCTATTCCTACGGGACTATTTATTATGTGTGAGTAAGTCTCCCTTGCGACGGGTATATCCTTTGTAAACTTTTAATGGGTCAAGTTTTCCTACTTGTATAGAAAAGATAACGCATAGAAAATCACAAATAACTTGTCTTTTCATATTCAAGTGGGTAATACTTGACCCGTCGCAAGCTTGCGACGATATGTCCGTCACAAACGATAATTTGTGATTATGTGTACTCAATGGTCGTTTAGTTTAACAATTGAAATGTATTGTAATGGAATATTCTTTGATAGTGCGGGGATATGAGATTTTAAATCCATGATTGCTTAATATTACTTGTCTTTGGTTAAGTATAAATTTGTAGAATGGGAAAATTTTAATTAATTGTAGGTTAATATTATGAAATTTTCTTTTATGAGAAAATTAAAGAAGAGGTAAGTATTATGTACTGCTCAAACAACTTTGTAACTTAGTGTGTCTAACTAGCTAGTAAGTCTCCCTGGTAAAGTTTTAAGTATCTCTTACTTAGGTAGATAAGACAAGTCGAATAAATTACAGATGACTTTCTTTTTCTATCCATGTGGGTAATCATTAACGTATCACAAGCTTGTAACGGATATGTCAATCACCAATGATAATTTGTGCAAACTAAATACAAAGTGCCAAATTGTGTTTCTTAATCATAAAGGCATCAACTTATCAACTAGGATGATTGAAATAATGGAAAAAATAATAGTTATTGCGTGAAACGGTCTTACATTGTGAGACGGTTCAATTATATATTACTCTCTCTCATCCAGACCAAAGGTAACATTGAGTTTTTTGCACTATTCATGGATGTGGAGAATCTTTGGTATTATTCTTAATATATAAGAGAAAATATAGTCATGCGAGATCTTGTTTGATTCATCATCATGAATGCTATAAGAATATCAAATTATTATAATTTTAAATAGGGGATGTACTTTTTCACATACGAATTTTATTTACACATACGGTTTTTACAATTTTACCCTTGTCATTTATTTACACTCACTCAATCCCTTTATTTTTTTTTTCTCCCTTCCTTCAAGCCACTCCGGCAACATACCCTTCTGCTGATGTCGACCCTAGCTCCGGCTGATGTTACCCTAATAACCACCTCGACTTCCCATTTTACTCATTAAGATTTAAATAAAAAATAACTGGAAAAAAAAAGCACACGCACAAACCCCTTTTATTCCAAGGCAACTACCACCTCCTACCGGACCACATGGCCACCACCACCTTCCCACTCGGCAACTACCGTCGAGTCCGGCCCTCTATCACCACCGTTCTCATACGACCACCCGCTCCACACTTGTCGACTACAGCCATCCCAAACCCCTCGCAACACCCACCACATGCATCCGCCACACTAGCACTACCCACCGGAGGCACCCATATCCGCGACCCACCCACCGCACTCGCACCATCCCGCCCTTTGTGCACCACCCTACTGCCGCGCCATCCACCAGACTACCACCCATCAACCATATTCCTTAATTTCATCATATATAATAGATAAATAAAACATTGTTAAAAAAATAAAACTAAACAAAACACATTAATAATTTGATAAACAGCTAAATTATTTCAATAATTGGAAAATTAGGATACATTATTATGATTTTGAAGCATTTGGATTGTTTTTTGGTGAAAAATTGTTGATACAGTGGCAAAATATTGTGGGTGGTTAA
The DNA here is from genome assembly GCA_022085475.1 of Heliosperma pusillum. Lineage (NCBI taxonomy): Eukaryota > Viridiplantae > Streptophyta > Magnoliopsida > Caryophyllales > Caryophyllaceae > Heliosperma > Heliosperma pusillum. The sequence continues at coordinate 15,954 of JAIUZE010003997.1, forward strand.
TTTGCTTAGGTTAAGAGAATAAGGGCATTCGAGGGAAATTAATGAAAAAGTGTAGGTGAACGAAAGAGTAAAGTTCGTATGTGAAAAAGTAATTCCGTTAAATAATGTATAACTAAAGATATTCACGTTATAAAACGCGTCTCGACAAGTGTGAAAAGCCCAATGTTACCTTTGATGTGGATGGAAGGGAGTAAAAAATTATACATGTTTTTTTCATTTTTCAAAAAACTACAATATATTTTAGGAAATATAGGTAATTTAAGTCATTTTATTGGTAAAAAAATATGTTCTTCTATTTTTAAAGATCATTTATAGTAACAAATACTTCCTTACATAACCTTCCTTATTTCCTTTATCGTCACATAACCTTCCCTAATTTTATTTTTGGGAAGTTTTGACCAAATTTAATTGTACGTGGGATAGTTTATTTGTGCCAAATTTAATTATATGTGGGGTAGTGCGTTTTCATTAATCCTTATGCCAAAGGAAAAAGGGGGAGATTATGTAGAACAACAAGTCTCATTGAAAACGTGCATATCCGTCTTCAATTAAGATGGATCGGGTTGCTTTTCACAAAGAGCAAAGTGGGAGGACAAGTGAGAATCTCATTGGTTTTCCACTTGATATGTCCTTCTGCAATGAGAATTTGTATATGTAGAATAGGAGGGAGTCGCTAATAATACAATATTTCTTAACATTTTCTTAATTCTCATGAAAAAATTAAAACGATTTATATTATGAAACTGAGCAAGTACTAGTTAGTCTGGATAATACCTAGATGGTAATTATAGGTAAATTTCTTCTATAAGAATTAAGATTACATGAATAGTTATTTTACTCCCATAAATTCACAAAATACCAATTGTATTTCGTAGGAGTGCAAATTCTTATTTCAGATGGAGCATTTCCGTCTGTAAAATAAGACGGGATTATGTTGTCACTTTTTGATAAAATGTAACCACAGCTTATATCAACTTGTTTTCGATAGTGGTTACATTTAATTGTAAAGTGGTTACAAAATCACGTCTTATTGCTTGAGATCAAAATGCTCCGTCTGAAGCAAGACCAACTGTGGTAGGAGATAATATGAATACGAATGCATGTTTTTGACAGCTTTATTAACATAATAACACAAGTTATAACATAACAAAATAAAAGACGAGTAAAGAAGCATATGAAATGGTGAAAGCAAGGATACACAAGAAATCTGGGATGATGTAAGTAAATGTGTGTAAAAAAGTTAAACAGAGTGAGTACAGAGCAACATATGACATATGATTGAGCTACGGGCAAATGTGTTAATGCTTAAATGGTCCCCCGATTGGTACATGTCAGCGCAGTAGTTATTCAGTGTTACCACGTGCTTTCTTATGCCCTCCTACTCTCTCTTTCCACGCGTATGCCTTTCCTTTTTCCTTACTCTGCTTTCTAAATTATTGGACCTTCCTTCTCAGTTTTTACTCGCAAATTCTTGAAGACGGGTATTTCCGTCATAAGTTGAAGGCCCTTCCACTTGTATATTATGAAGGGACACTTCCGTCTTCAACTTGTTACGGATAGTGTCCGTCTTCAATGAGACGAATTGATTTTTATTTTCATCATCGTTTCAGTTAATTCTCGGCTTGAGTTCATTAAAACACTCTACCATTAGTCTTCTTTAACGCATACTCTTCCTTAACGTAGACCAAATAGCCAAATTTGAAAGAAAAAAAGGTGGAGGATTCTTGTTAAATTGGTAAAAAAAATTGCATTAGCTAAAATGATAAAGAAAGTCAGCGCTTGCTGCCAAATTGGTAAAAATGTTGGGACTTAATACCAAATTGGTATATTAGAAAATCCTTATTCGTCAATTGAACAAAAATAAATAATGTGAATAAACATAACCAAGCCAGTGGCGGAGCCAAAATCGTTTAAGTGTGGGTCAGTTCTACCCCCTCCTTTACTCCCACTACATTCAAGCAAGCTCAATCTCATGCTCAGTGGCAAGATGCTATGGCTGATGAGTACACGACCCTTATAAACAATGGCACTTGGCAACTCGTCCCTCCCTCCTCCACCTACAACGTTATTGGTTGTAAGTCGGTTTACCGTATCTAATACAACCATGATACCACCATACAAAAATACAAAGTTCGTTTTGTTGCAAAAGGATTCAATCAGCGTCAAGGAATTGACTATTCTGACACCTTCAGACCCGTTGTTAAACCCATCACAGTGCGCTTAATCCTTGCCATTGCCACGTCTCACTGCTGGCCACTTCGTCAGCTAGATATTAATAATGTTTTTCTTCAAGGGACTCTCACCGAGACCGTTTATATGACTCAACCCCCGAGTTTTGTCGATTCCTATTTTCCCTCTCACTTTTGCAAACTTAAGAAGGTCATTTATGGCCTCAAACAGGGCCCCTGGCTTGGTATAATGAGCTCAAAATGTTTCTTCTCGAGTCCGGCTTTCGTCCCTCTATATCCGATTCCTCCTTATCCATTATCTCTAACTCTGATGTTATTCTTTATTTACTTGTCCACGTCGATGATATCATTATTACCGGTTCTTCTCCCTCTCTTCTCGATTCCTTTATTGACTCGATTTCCTTTCGATTTTCGCTTAAGGATCAGGTCCCTCTCCTATTTCTTGGGTGTTGAGGTCACTCCCGTGCCTAGTGGTATTCTCCTCACTCAAACAAAGCACATACATGACTTATTATCATGCCAAACCCGTCCCCACCCTGCTTGCCACTTACCCGTCGCTCACCCGTAGCCATGGCTCCCCTATTACCACTCCTTCGGATTATCGTGTCATCGTGGGTAGTTCACAGTATCTCTCCATTACTCGTCCCGACATCGCCTTTACTGTCAAACGGTTAGCTCAATTCTTGTGGGGTCCTCAGGACACGCATTGGTTGGCTCTCAAACGATTGTTACGCTATATAAAAGGTACGATTTTTCTTCGTCTTCATCTTCGTCGCCACACCTCCTTTACTCTTCATGCCTTTTGTGATGCTGATTGAGCGGTTGATAAGGATGATTATGTCTCTACGACTGGTTATATTGTCTTCCTTGGTCACACGCCTATTTCTTGGTCCTCGAAGAAACAACGGTCGCTTGCTCGTTCCTCCACTGAAGCTGAGTTTCGGTCCATTGCTGATACTACAGTTGAGCTTCTATGATGGCTTTGCAATCTCCTTTCCGAACTAATTCTTCCCATCATTTCGGATCCCACTGTTTATTGTGACAATTTGGGTGCTACGTCATATTTGGCCAATCTGGTGTTTCATTCGCGTATGAAACATTTGGGCCTTGCGTTTCATTTTGTTCATGAACAAGTTCAAGCCGATAAGCTTCGTGTTGCACATGTCTCGAGTTTGGACCAGTTGGTGGATGCTCTTACTAAGACCTTGTCACGTGCTCGTTTCCATATGTTTCTCTCCAAGATTGGTCTTATATGTCGATCGTCCAACTTGCGGGAGCATGATAAAAAAATATTTCTGATTCTTTGTATTTTCCTAGCTAACTCTATATTATTGATATTCTTTCCATTATTTGTATTATCAAATTTTGCCTTATTATGTATGTAATTAAGAGGCTTTTTTCGAGCAATTCTATTGGTCAACATCATCTTTTTCAATTTTTGGAAAGTGATCTTCCAAAATTTCGAAAAAGATACTATGTAATATTTCTAATATCACAACTATTATTTACGTAAAAAAAATTGATTATCAATTTGACAAAAAAATATAATGCAAAATATTTCGAAACTTACATATTTGGATTCTTAACGAAAAATGCTTTCATTAGAGTATAAACTAGATTTCATGCCCGTGCGATGCACGGGTCTACGTTAATGTCATTTTCATAATTTTCCTATAACAATTAACTTCTAAAAAAAACTTTTTAAATTTTAAGACTATAATAAAATATACTCCGTAATTTTTGAGAAAATAATATTGATATATTGATTCAACTTCTATTTTAAACATATTTTACAAACCTTGCCAGGAATCAAGTTATATTTGATCTATATGACTCGAAAAATGATCCAAGATACCTAAGAATTAAGCTCTGTAAGACAATGCTTAAGAGAATCCCGTGCATCGCACGGGCATGAAATCTAGTTAATTAATACTTGATTACTTGTAGTAACAAGCACAAATGATTATAGTATATTAGATAGATTAAGATATAAGAAAAGATGTTATTATAGGTATCACAATAATATCTTATAGAATATTTAGGAATATTCTTGGAGTATTCTTTAAGACGGTCTATTATATATTGTCGCCGATTTCATTAATACTCCGTAATCATGTCATTTACTTATAATCAGGTCATTATACTATCTTACAGTGTAGTAAACTAAATAATGACGATGATGAGCAAATATGATAGCATGAAAGATTTGTAATAAACGTAGGCGTCGAAAGATCTCCAACAAGACGGTCTTATAGCTAGCAACATAAGAAAATAGCGAAAGCCCTTTAAGTATCTTCAGAGAAATTCTCACGTAGTGGCTTACAGAGTATCATTTTATTAGACATTTTTTATTTCATTAGTTTTCGGTATATTAATTGACGTATGTGCAAATAATATGAGATTTTATACTATAATGATAACATTTTTTTACCATGAATCTTATAATTAGATTATTTTCATAATTAATACAAAATTTTAAGAGCTCTCTAAAACAATATTTGAGAGACTTAAACAATTTTGGGTTGATATCTAAGTCCAAGGACGACTCTTATGTATAATCGCATGATCACTCCAGCTTATGATATTTCTCCGATGTGGGACAATTCCTCTATTTATACATAGTATATTCACCACACTTACATTATTTTTCAATGTGGGACAAATAATATATTTAGTTGTACACCATTAAAATTATTAATTATGATACTTTAAATTTTTATTTATGATACTTTTCTAAATTAATTTTGATGATGTAAATTTCATTAAGGCGGGGATAATAATACAAACTTTTAAGAGTTCTGTAACATAATACTTAAGATAATCAAAAGATTTTAGGTAAATATCTAACTTTGAAAGATGACTCATTTCCACAATATTGTTTTTGGTGAAATGAATGTAAAAGGTTTTATATAAAAATTATAAATATCACTTGAATATAATATAGAAAATGTATATTGAGAGAAATAAAAGATTTTTCAGTTTATTTTTTTTTATGATACCTTCCTAAATTCATTTTTGATAATGTAGCTAGGTTTCACTAATGTGGATACAAACTTTTAAGAGCGCTCTAAGACAATATCTAAGAGACTCAAAAGATTTGGGTTGATATCTGAGTTCCAATGATGACTCCTATTTATAATTATAGGATCACCCCACCATATGATAATTTTACGATGTGAGACAATTATACTATTTATACGTAGCATATTTACCATACTTGTATTATATTTCAATGTGGGACAAATAACTTATTAAGTAGTACACCATCAAAATTATTACTTATATAATACTTTTCTAAATTTCCTAAATTAAGTTTGATGGTGTAAATTTCATTATTCTGGAGATAAAATACAAACTTTAAGAGTTCATTAAGACAATACTTAAGAGACTAAAATGACTCCAATTTATAATCATATTTTTTATCACTACACCTCATGATATTTTCCGATATAGGATAATTTTACAATTTACACTTAGTATATATATTTACCACAAATACATTATTTTTCAATGTGGGGCTAATAACACGTTAAGTAGTTTATCATCAAAATTATTATTTATGATACTTTTCTAAATTAATTTTTAATGATGTAAATTTCACTATTGTGACGATTATAATAAAAAAAATTTAGAACTCTTCAACACAATACTTAAGAGACTTGAAAAATTGTGGGTTTATACCTAAATTCAAGGATGACTACTATTTATAATCATAGAATCACCATATGTTACAGTAATTTTTTGATGTGGGACAATTTACTATTTATATGTAATATATTCACCATACATACATAATTCTTCAATGTAGGACTAATAAAAAACTAAGTAGTACACCATCTTTTTCTATATAATATTTATTTCTTAATTGTTACTAAACTATTATATTAATATGAGAATAATAAAAAATATTTTAAACGTCACTTATTATATTTTAAAAGTCTTTTATTAACAATATAAAAATGATGATCATATTTATGATTACTCCAACTTATGATAATTTTTCAATGTGGGACAATTTTACTATATATACATAATATATATTCACCAGTAACCATACCTACATTGTTTTTCAAATAACACATTAAATAATTTATCATCAAAATTATTATTTAACTATAGTTTAGATTATAATACAAACTTTTAAGAGCTCTTTTATGTAATGAATATTGACTTTGGTTAGTAATACATCTCTCTCTCTAAAAAATTCTAGAGAGAGTCTTTCCTCTTAAAGAGGCTTTCCATCTTCTTCCTTTTGTCGTCTTATGCTTGTTCTTTCTTCGCACGCTCAACCCATCTTCTGCAATCTCTGATTCTTCTGCATACTATCTTATAGCAATCATTCCATCTTCTGGCAATCGAAATCGCATCATTATCATCTTTCCCATTCTACTGGGCACTGATTTCTTTTCCAGAATACGAAGAGTTCCCCCCAATCGGTTCCTTCTGCTTTTTTATTTCATTGGTGGGCGATTGATTTACCCTATTTCTTAGCTCTGATTTACTGGGTGTCACCTAACTCCGAGTTTTTCCTATTTAAGGAATCTCCTTATGCTGCGAAATGTCACAATCTTCCATCGCTTCCTCAATCATGGAGGATAATCCAAACCCTAATTTTTCCGATCATAATCAATTCCATCAAAATAATCATGAAAACTACCATCAAAATAGTCATAATCATGAGTCTTTCCACCATCCTTTCCCTAATGCAGACTTCCACCCTCAAAATCCATCTCATGCAAACGCCTGGAGGTTTCCTCGATCTGGTCCTGTTGTTAATATTGATCCTGAAACTCTTGGAAGGTCTCGAGAGTTTTGGGGAAACTGCATTTTGGGTTTCTGTGTAGACTATCGCATTTTTAAAGCCCATAAGATTAATGATATTATTCGAAGAGAATGGAGCACTAGAGGACGCATAAAGGTCTTCAATCATGGAGACATTTATGTTCTTCATTGTCAAAATGAAAATGATCTAGAAGATCTTCTGAAAAAGACATATGCCACCTTCTATGGTGCTATTATGGTCTTCGCTCGTTGGCTTCCTGGCTCTATTCCTAGAACTGTTCGCTTTCCATATGCTGCTCTTTGGGTTAGGGTTTGTGGCTTGCCTTTTGAGTATTTATCCATGCATGTAGCCAATATTGCAGGTAATCTTCTCAGCCATGACTTTCTGGTTGATGGGTTTGATGAAGTTCCAAACAATGACTTCCTAAGGCTCAAAGTATGTATCAAGTTAAACGAACCTCTAATGCCCGGCTTTTTCCTTGCAATGGATGAGGGCCATTTATTATGGGTCCAGTTCAAATATGAGGATATATTCAAATACTGTATCAGATGTGGAAAAATTGGTCATCAAGCTGTATGTTGTAGGGAAAGTATCATGTCTATTGTCTCGAATGTCAATGGTATGCTTGACAGAACTTCAGAAAGGGGATTTGCTGTGTTCCAAACTCAAAGCAACCATACCATGTTCAATTTAGATTTGAGGGCTACGCCCTCAACCTCTAGGTTTGTATCATCGAGGGTCCGCACTGGAGGTAGTTTTAATTCTAACTCCCCGAATGGAGTTGGAGAGGAAGAACAGATAATTGATTTTGATCTGGGTACAACTCCAGGAGGAAGGGTATATCCAGGTATGAGGTTTACTGTAACTGCTCAGCCCTTTGCTGGACCTGTCATTTTCCAGGTAGGTCATCCAGACCCTAATCATATCAACAACAACAATGCAAGTTTTTATCCAGAAGGTGGTGGTCATGTCCCTATCCCTAATGTTAATCTTCAGCCTCAGGACCCTTCAATGCAGGTGGATAATGCAAGTGGAATCAACCCCACCTCCAATCCCAATATGGGTGGTTTTCTTTTTAATGAAGATAATAATGCTAACAGAACCTTTCCTAATTTGAATATGAACATTATCAATGAAGACTCTATGCAGGTTAACTCAAATGAAGAATTTCATACAGCTTCTGAAGACTCTCTTCAGGATATGGAGGCTGTTATGGGCTTTGTTGCACCTGTGGGTGACCCTTATCATGATTATGGTCCTATTAGAAGACTTGAAGTGCCTTTTGATAGAGATCTAAACATTCAAGAAGGAATCTTAAATAGAATTGAGAGTGATGTTGAATGGGCTAGGTTGGAGGATGATAATAGGGGATATAATCAGACTTTTGATCCCCCATCTCATAATCTTCCATTTATATATCACTTTCCTTCTAACAATTTTAATGTGGATGCTGGAAATTTCAGGGATGACGGAATTAATCATTCTGATAATGATGGTTTCATTATAAACATTGAAGACACCTCTGGCTCTTCACCCTCTTCTCCTGCTCAAAACCATGATTTCTCCAGGTCAGCAGATACTCTTCCTGTCTGGTCTGGAGAGGAGAACCAATCTATTTATCATGAAGAATTTCAGGCTTCTCACCAAGAAGTTAATACTATTCTGGAGCTGAATTTAGGAGGCCAATCTCATTCCTATGATCCTGCTTCTCTTCTCCCTGCTCAGGAAGCTGCTCCATCCATCCTCTCTATCACTCCTGCAGCCATATCTCAGAAGGAGCTTCAGTTACAAGCTGACTCTTTCATCTTATCCTCCATGGTGGATCATATTAACATGAATTTGGATGGAATTATCACTGAGGGGACTAATGAGTATTCCATTACTGATAAATCTGATATTGATAAGTTAAGAGGACCCTCTGAGGGTCTTATGGGGCTTGCTGATTGGGAGTCAAGTCATGGGCTTAGGGCGGAGTATGATGATATTGCTAGAACTGTCAGGAAGAGGAAAAGTAGCAGTGTGCCAGGTTATTCTTAGATCCTAGATGTTGAGATTATCTCAGTAGGTAAAGCAAAAGATTATCTCACCCACCTAGCAAAAAGAAAGTGCTCTTCCCCTGCCTCTTTTGTAGCATATAGGCAGTCCCTTGGTATTGAGAAGGCGCCTGATCTCAACCTTGATTCTATCTTAACTCCTTGCAATACTGAAGCTGCTAATGACTTCCCTTCTGGTGGATTCCGTATTTTTGTGGGTGATTTGGATTCTTCGTGCTCTGACGAGAGTTCTAATCCTGATGATCCTTTGGGAGTTGCGGAGGTTGGCCCATCCCAACCTCCTATGTACCCATGATTGGCCTCTCTTGGAATTGTAGGGGCCTTAATGATACGCTCTCCCCTATAATTCCTCGTCTAAGAGCGTTGATATGTAGTAAGTTCTATGACTTTGTCTTTCTAGTGGAAACAAAATGTAATGTTTGTAGTATCGATCCTATCCTTCGTCCTTTTGGTTTTGTTAACTCGGTGGGCATGGACTCATTGGGTGCCTCTGGAGGTCTTTGGGCCGGATGGCGTGACGGTTCTAAGTTCCGGTGCATTGTGAAAAATAATAATTTCATTGTATTGATCAATGAAAAATGCAGTGGTTTGATTTGGTACTTGGTTTTGTTCTATGGTGCTCCCTCTTCTTCTGATAAAAAACAAATATTTGAGCTGCTAAGCTTACAACTACAATCATTAGATGGGCCTTTTATTTTATTCGGAGATTTTAATCAAGTCGAATTCTCTTCGGATAAACTAAGTATGAATAAAAGATCAGTAAGTGGGGCTCATTTCTTTAATCTATGGAAATTAGACAATGAACTCTTAGACATTCCTTATAAAGGTCCAAGATATACGTGGTGCAATAATCGTAACGGAATCAAACGGGTCTACGAAAGAATCGATAAAGCGCTAGGTTCAAAAAATTGGTTTCTTCATTTCCCAAATACAGGTGTGAAATATTACCCAATTCAAATATCGGATCATGCTCCTATTGAATTAGATTTTAATCTAGTGAATATTAAAGGGAAAAGACTGTATAAGCTGGAGGCATGGAACTTTGACAGTTCGGAGTGTATGGATCTAATTGAATATGATTGGAATTCCCGATTTGTAGGCTCCCCTTCTTTCAGATTAATGCGAAAACTAGCACTTGTACGGTCGAATCTAAAAATATGGTCCCTTGATAAAAAAGCATTATGGAAACGAAAATGGGAAGATTTTGATAAAAATCTGGAGGAAGGCTTAGCGGAAGCCGTTACAAATGGGAATGAGGAGCGGTATAATGTCGTTAATAAGGACCTAATAAACTTCTCAAAAGCAGTTGGTATCTACTGGAAACAAAGAGCTAAGATGAAATGGTTAGTTGACGGGGACACGTGCACTAAGTTTTTCTTTAACTGGGTTAAAGGGCGGGCTGGAGCCAACTCTATTTGTGGCATTATGAGAAATGATGGCACATGGACTTTTGATCTCGTGGAAGTAAGTCACATTTTTCAGGATTTCTTTATTGATTTATATAAATCATCAAGTTGTTCAAATAGTAATGAAAGGAATCTGATTTCATCCAACCTTCTATCCAACATCACGGTAAAAATTAAAGAAGATGATCGGGATTTTTTAAGTAAGCCGTATACCGCTAAGGATGTTCGTAAGGCGGTTTTTCAGCTTGGTGGACTTAAATCTCCGGGACCTGATGGAATACCTGCTATTTTTTATCAAAAATGTTGGCATATTGTTAAGGGAGATGTGACTTGCGCTATTCTCTCCATTCTCAATAGTGGCGAGGTTCTAAGAGAAGTTAATCGCACCTTTATTACTCTTATTCCGAAGTGCGACAATCCGGAATCCGTCAATCACTATAGGCCTATCAGCCTTTGTAATGTGATCATGATGATTATCACTAAATGTATTGCTAACAGACTTAGCCGTGTAATGCGCTATATTATTGGTGACTATCAAAATGCTTTCGTCCCTGGTAAAAATATAAGTGACAATATTCTTCTAGCCCATGAAATTATCAAGAAGATCAGCTCTAAGAAAAATGAGAAGTGGAGTGAATTCGCCCTAAAAATTGATCTTAACAAGGCATTTGATCGGATCAGCTGGTCTTTTTTAAGTGACTGCCTAAAATCTTTTGGTTTCCCTCCGAATACTATAAAGCTTATCATGAATTGTGTCTCATCTGTCTCTTATGAAATCCTTCTGAATGGTGTGCCCTCTAATCAGTTCCGCCCCTCGTGTGGTCTAAGGCAAGGAGACCCTCTTTCTCCCTTCTTATTCATATTATGCATGGAAGTATTATCCGTTAATCTTTTACAGTCTCAAGCATCAAATAATATTAAAGGCATAAAGCTGGGGAGATCTACACCGCCAATAAATCATCTTCTATTTGCTGATGACGCCATTTTCTTCGCCAGAAATTCTACCCATGCTTATAAAAATTTAAACATATTACTTAATAATTTCTGTATTGCTTCTGGGGAAATTATTAATAAGGATAAATGCGGGATCCTGTTTAGTCCAAACTCAACTCTCAGGCAAATCTCGAACGGTCTTAAAATCTTTAGCATTCGCATTAATAAAGGAATTGGAAAATATCTTGGAATATCTACCGACTTTGAACACTCTAAGAGAAATATATTTGAAAGTCTTACGGAGAATATTAAAAAGAGGATATCATCATGGAATGGAATTTTTCTCTCATCAGCGGGACGTCTTACTTTTATTTCTTCGGTTCTATCCACCCTATCAAATTTCTTCCTATCGGTATTTAAAGTACCGGTAAGTGTGGCAAAGAGAATCAACTCTCTTCTGTCACATTTTTGGTGGGCAGGTTCGCGAAATTCTAAGACCATTCACTGGTGTAGCGCAAATTTCCTAAGCTTTCCGAAATCTAGGGGAGGACTTGGTATTAGAAATATTTCTTGTCTTAACAAGGCTCTTCTAGCTAAGCAAGCCTGGAAGCTCCTTGACAATGAAGACTCCTCCCTTTTCTCTTCCATCTTTAGAGAAAAGGTCCTACGAAAGGACACTCACTATGATATTAATTCTGTAAAAAAGACCACAAACTTATCATGGGCTTGTAAAGGCATGTGCTATGGTCTGGAACTGATCCTAAATAATGCAGGTTGGAAAATAGGCCGAAATTCCAATATTGAGATATGGAACACAAAATGGGTTCATGCAAACTATCCATCTCAAAACACACAAGCAACCCACCCTCCTGGTTTTCCTCTTCCAATCACCAAAGTAAAGGATCTCATTACTCCCTCAGGATTATGGGATGAGCGACTGATAAGAATTCTTTTTAGTGAAGAGTGCTCTAAGAATATTCAAGCTATTCCTATCTGTGCCAGCTCTGAATCGGACTACATTTACTGGTCATTCACTAGTTCTGGTCATTACTCCGTCAAATCAGGATATGGAATTGCGCTTGAGACATTACAAGATCATGTAAGCACCGAAAAAGATATTTCAAGAATTGGTGAAAAGGAAAAGGACTTATGTAAGAAAATTCTATGGAGATTACCTGTCCCTTATAATTGGAAAATTTTCCTATGGAAGATTATAACATCTACTCTTCCAATAGGATATGAGTTTCAAAGAAGAAATATTGGTACTGCGTTTTTCTGTAATCTATGCCAGCGAGAGAGTAATATCGAAAGCATTGAGCATCTATTTAGAGACTGCTATTTCTCACAGAAAATTTGGAGATGTTCAACATTGGGAATTCGCACGGAAAACAATCATCATCTTCCCATGGCCCACTGGGTCATAAATTGGCTTCGCTTCCTGATTAAAAACCCTATTTCGGAGGACCTCGTCATTAATTTCATTGCTATTCTGAGAAGCATTTGGTATGTCAGAAACAATGCTATCTTCGGTTCTATCAGTCCTTCCCCCTTAGCAGCAATGGCCGCCATGGAAAAGGATGTCCGAGACGTTAGTGAAGCTCAAAGAACTAGATCGCTTGCTTCAAAAGGAATAAATGATCCAGATGATAATCTCAGAAATCATATAAAAGACTCTTTCCCTCTATTTTTAGTGGCATCTTACGGAAGGTGCAGTTCAATAACTATCAAGGTAGATGCCTGTTGGTTTCCTTCCCTTGTATCCTCAATTGGATGGGTCTCCTATGGATTTAACGGAGAGATTTTAGCCAAGAATTTTAAAAAGATATTGTCGACAAGCGCGTTGCAGGCTGAAGCATTAGGAGTTAGACAAGTCCTCGAATGGGCTTTGACAAATCGGTTCAGACATGCGCATATAAAGACTGACTGTCTTCAGTTACTTCTGCAAATTTTCGGCTGCGAAAAAGACCACCATGAAATTCATGGAATCCTTGAAGACATTCGTCGTATTAGTGCTTCATTTCATTGCCTAATGTTTAGTTTTATTCCTCGTTCAATTAATAAGGTTGCACACAGCTTAGCTAAGCATGCTATGCACATGTAGTAACCCTTTCTTGTACCGTTGCCAAAAAAAAAAAAAAAAAAAAAAAAGAGCTCTTTAAGACAATATGTAAGAGACTCAAAAGATTTTGGGTTGAAACTTTATTTCCAAATATGATTCCTATTTGTAATCATAAGATCACCCACCTTATGATAATTTTCTGATGTGGGATAATTCTAATATTTATAAGTAATATATTCATCATACCTACATTATTTTTCAATGTGGGACAAATAATATACAAAAAATTACACCAAGTATGTGCAAATAAATAGTATGAGTCTCTATACTTTCGAGGTTTTTTTCCCACGAATGTAACTATATTATCTTCATAATTTTTGTTACGATACTTCAATTTTTTTAAAAATACTTTTCTAAATTAATTTGTGATCATGTAAATTTAACAATTGTAAAGATAATAATATACAAACTTTTAAGAGATCTCTAAGACAATACTTAAGAGACTTAAAAGATTTTACTTTGATATATAAGGTCAAAGGATGATTCCTATATATAATTATAAGAGATTTTACTTTGATATATAAGGTCAAGAGACGATTCCTATATATAATTATAGGATCACCCACCTTATGTTAATTTTATGATGTGGGACAATTTTACTATTTATACATGGTATATTCATCACATCTACAAACTTTTAAGAGATATCTAAGACAATTTTTAAGAGATTAAAAAAAAAACTGGGTTAATACCTAAGGTTTAAAGACGACACCTATTTATAATCATAGGATTAGCCACTTTATGTTATTTTTCCGATGTGGGATAATTCTACAATTTATACGTAATATGTTTACCACATCTAAATTATTTTTCAATGTGAGAAAAATAATATATTGAAAGATTATCCACTTAATTATCCACTTAATAATAATTAAAAGATAAATTTTTATTTTATATAATAATTAAAAGATTATCCACTTAATTTTTTATATCCAAAGTATTGTTTATGAAACTTTCCTAAATTAATTTTTTATGATGTAAATTTCTCTATTGTAAAGATAATAATACAAACTTGTAAGAGATCTCTAAGATAATATTTAAGAGATTCAAAAGATTTTGGGTGGATACATAAGTTCAAATTATGACTCTTATTTATAATCATAGGATCACCATATCTTAAGGTAAATTTTCGATGTGGGACAATTCTTTTTTTATATGTAGTATATTCACCACATCTACGTTATTTTTCAATGTGGGACAAATAACATACTAAGTACTACATCATATTTTTCGATAAATTAATTATTTTTTGACTACTTCTAAACCATTATGCTAATATTAGAATAATAAAAAAATATTTTAAAAGTCATTTATTTAATTTTCATGCACTTAGGTTATAGTTATATGATCTTATAAATGATATGGTAGTAAGAAAATACAAAATTTATACTCTAATGAAAGCATTTTTCGTTAAGAATCCAAATATGTAAGGTTCGAAATATTTTGCATTATATATTTTTTGTCAGATTGATAATCAATTGTTTTTACGTAAATAATAGTTGTGATATTAGAAATATTACATAGGAGTACTATTTTTTCCGTAATCTTGGAAGATCTTAAAATATACTTTCCAAAAATTGAAAAAGATGATGTTGACCAATAGAATTGCTCGAAAAAAGCCTCTTATATATATATATATATATATATGATTAGAATAATAAAAAAATATTTTAAATGTCATTTATTAAATTTTTAAAGTCATTTATTAACATAACAATATAAAAAAATAGTTTAAAAGCTCGTGCGATGATCATATTTATAATCACTCCACTTTATGATAATTTTTTAATGTGGAACAAATTTTGATATTTATACGTAGTATATATTCACGAGTCACGATACCTACATTGTTTTTTTCAATGTGGAACAAATAACACATTAAATAGTGTACCATCAAAATTATTATTTATGATATTTTTCTAAATTAATTTTTAATGATGTAAATTTCACTATAGTGAAAATTATAATACAAATTTTTAGAGTTTTGTAAGACAATATGTAAGAGGCTCAAAATATTTTGGGTTGAAACTTTAGTTCCAAATATGATTCCTATTTGTAATCATAAGATCACCCACCTTATGATTGATAATTTTCTGATGTGAGACAATTTTACTATTTAGAGGTAATATATTCACCACATCTACATTATTTTTCAATGTAGGACATATAATATACTAAAAATTACACCAAATATGTCCAAATAATATGAGTGAGTTTCTATACTTTGCATGGTTTCTATACTTTTAAGAGATCTCTAAGACACTACTTAAGAGACTTAAAAGATTTTAGTTTGTTATATAAGGTCCAAGAAAGATTCATATATTTAATCATAGTATCACCCATCTTATGTTAATTTTATGACGTGGGACAAGTTTACTATTTATACATAGTATATTCATCACATCTACAAACTTTTAAGAGATCTCTAAGACAATATTTAAGAGATTCAATAATTTTGGGTTGATACATAAAGTTTAAGGATGACTCCTATTTATAATCATATGATTACCCACTTTATTATTTTTCCAATGTGGGACAATTCTACTATTTATATGTAATAGTTTTAGCATATCTACATTACTTTCCAATGTGGGACAAATAATAGTTATGAATTTAATTTTTATTTAAAGAATTTCTAAAAAGTTGAAAAGTTGATAATATTATTAGGAAAATAATTAATTTAAAAAATATAATCAAAATCTAAGAGTTCAACCATAACTTGGAAAGTATATGTATGAATATAATGTTAAAAAGTTGATAATATTATTAGGAAAATAATTAATTTAAAAAATATAATAAAAATCTAAGAGTTCAACCATAACTTGGAAAGTATATGTATGAATTTATTTTTTATTTTAAGAGTTACTATAAAGGGTGAACCACTCACGTGCCTCGAAAAAAGCCTTTTTTATATATATACTAGATTTCTTGCCCGTGCGATGCACGGGGCTACGTTAATGTGATTATAACAATTAACTTATAAAAATAAATTGTTGAAGTTTGACCTTTTAACTTATCACGCAATAACTTTTAAATACGTATGAAGTATGACCTTTAATTTATTAACTTTTAACAATATAATATTGACGTGAATTAAATTTTCATTTAAACAATATAATATATAAATTTTTATATGTTTTTGTCATTTCATTATTGTCGATTGATTTTCGGTTTATATATATATAGTATATATCAGATTAGATACACAAACACATTTTAAGTTTGACACCAATAATGTCATCTTAAATGAAAAATTGTGATATGCATTAATTTGAATTTTAATTTGGTAAGTCAATATGTTCGATATTGTTATACTCCGTATATGCGTAAGAGATCCGTAACGTTTCGTTTCAAACTAAGCTAAAGCCTTGTCATTTGTATTAAGAGAAGACTGAGACTTTGCAGCATTCAACCTTTGTGATTTATGCCATACCATACGCCATGATGATATCTCACATAGTAATTGTGATTGGAAGGCTGGGAAGGTCGTGTATCAGTTGGTCTTGCTTCAGACGGACCATTTTAGTCTGAAGCAATAATACGAGATTTTATAACCACTTTACAGTTAGATGTAACCACTATTGAAAACAAGTTGATATAAGCTGTGGTTACATTTTATCAAAAAGTGGCAACATAATCCCGTCTTATTTTTCAGACGGAATTAGTCCGTCTGAAATAAGAATTTGTGGTCGTGTATATATACACTACCAAAAGCAAATTATTTCCAAATTCTAATCATAATCAACTTCTGTATCTTCACAAATTCTCATTGAAGACGGATCGACCTGTCTTAAGTTTCAGACGGGTCAAATCCACCTTACAAAGGATAAATAGGGTGCAAGTGGATGACAAAGGACTCAATATTTATTTTAGTTTTTATGAAACCCATACAAATATACCATTTACAAATAAGAATCTATGATCAACCATACTCCGTATATGTCAAAATTGGCAACAATACATATTCTATTCTCTTACTGCGATGTTGGACGATGTTAATGATCTTATACTCATAATAAGAGGTTTATCAGAACACAAATTATTATTTCAGACGGACTAATTCCGTCTGAAAAATAAGACGGGATTATGTTGCCACTTTTTGATAAAATGTAACCACAGCTTATATCAACTTGTTTTCAATAATGGTTACATCTAACTGTAAAGTGGTTACAAAATTCCGTCTTATTGCTTCAGACCAAAATGGTCCGTCTGAAGCAAGACCAACTGAAGAACACAAATATATGGAGTACTACTTCTCTTATAGTAATAGCAAAGGGTAACTTATTACGTACTTCTCTCATAGAGTCATAGTGATAGCAAAGGGTCTTGATTAAAAATACTACCCAATTAGGTTTAATTATAATAAGAATATCGATCTTAAACATCTATTAAAACTATATTTAAGTATTTAAAAACTCAAATACAGTTTATAGATGTTGATTTGGGTATTGATTAGTCAAGATATTTAAGGTTATTAGTTGTTCAAGGGAAACTTATGAACTTTTCTTATATATAGTATAATAAAATAAGAAAACTATATCCTTTAGAAAAACACTTAGTAGAATGAGAAATTGGAAGACTTTAGGGTAATGCTAAATTGCTAATGTTACCCGGGCCTCCAATTAGAATAAACACTCTTTCCATTAAAAAACGGATAAATTTAGATCACATACAACACTTTTGCTCTCACAATTACAAAGTTATAGCTAGGCAATACAAAGTACGGAGTAGTAAACAACCATGACAATCATTTATACAAAATTGAATAATTCCACGCTTTATATCTCAAAAAGTCTGCAAAAAAAAAAACAGATTAGTTCTCAAACCGAAAACTATTATTGTTAGTAATAATACCAAAAATATAAGAAACTTGCACAATAACCTTTTTCTTAACTAATAATCACGGAGTCATACTGATCTGAAGTTCCCTTGTTTCCAAGTCTACTGTTCTTTGTGTACGTGCAAGTACAATCATGAGTTTTGTTGTTGTGCATACATATAGTATCTACAAAACAAAATCATGTGGTACAAAATTAGAGACCAAAAACTTAATAAGAGAAAGAAAAACAAACATGCAGATTGTAGACTATTAGTTACGGTGCATTAGATTGCTAAATTACTCATTTCAATAAATTAAATAAATAAAAAAATACTCCAAATAAACAATATAAAACACAAATCCAAAAAATTAAATTTTAAATATGTATATCGAGAGAATAAAGGTTAAGCTATATATAAGAAAGTCTTGGCTTTAAACATCAAATTTTAGCTAATCAGATGATAAGTAGCTTTTATATCTTTGAAGACTATTTTTATTCTTTATGTATCATAATCAAGTTAATAATGCTATCTCCTTTATCTTATTAAAGGTAGTTTGATAGAGTTGGAGTCTCTATGGCTCATAAGTGTCTCGAAAAAAACGCAAATCAATCTTTATATTATCATATAAATAATTATTTTTACTTTAATATTTATCTTCTTTATTTATTTTATTATGAGGTAGTATACGAAAGTTGGAGACTCTGTAATCGCTCGAAAAAAGCTTCCTTTAATAATATAGATAGATATTGATATTGATATTGATATTGATATTGATATTGATATTGATATTGATATTGATATTGATATTGATTTTGTATTTTTTACTACCATATCATTTATAAGATCATATAACTATAACCTAATTAAGTATATGAAAATTAAATAAATGACTTTTAAAATATTTTTTTTATTATTCTAATATTAGTATAATGGTTTAGTAGTAGTCAAGAAATAATTAATTTATAGAAAAATATGATGTAATACTTAGTATGTTATTTGTCCCACATTGAAAGTAGAATTGTCCCACATCGAAAATTTACCTTAAGATATGATGATCCTATGATTATAAATAGGAGTCATAATTGGAACATATCTATCAACCCAAAATCTTTCGAGTCTCTTAAGTATTGTCTTAAAAATCTCTTACAAGTTTGTATTATTATCTTTACAATAGTGAAATTTACATAATAAAAAATATAATTTAGGAAAGTTTCATAAATAATACTTTGGATATAAAAAATTAAGTGGATAATCTTTTAATTATTATATAAAATAAAAATGATAGAAATATATATTTTAAAGAAAAAGATGGTGTACTACTTAATATATTATTTTTCTCACATTGAAAACTAATGTAGATGTGGTAAACATATTACGTATAAATTGTAGAATTATCCCACATCGGAAAAATAACATAAAGTGGTTAATCCTATGATTATAAATAGGTGTCGTCCTTAAACCTTAGGTATTAACCCAAATTTTTTTGAATCTCTTAAAAATTGTCTTAGAGATCTCTTAAAAGTTTTATATGTGATGAATATACTATGTATAAATAGTAAAATTGTCCCACATCGTAAAAATGTTATAAGGTGGGCGATCCTATAATTATATATAGGAATCATCCTTTGACCTTATATATCAAAGTAAAATCTCCTATAATTATATATAGAAATCATCCTTTGACCTTATATATCAAAGTAAAATCTTTTAAGTATCTTAAGTATTGTCTTAGAGATCTCTTAAAAGTTTTTGTATTATTATCTTTACAATTGTTGAATTTATATCATCAAAAATTAATTTAGAAAAGTATTATTAAAAAAATTTAAGTAGGTATGGTGAATATATTACTTAGAAATAGTAGAATTATCCCACATCAGAAATTTATCATAAGGTGGGTAATCTTATGATTACAAATAGGAATCATATTTGAAAATAAAGTTTCAACCCAAAATCTTTTGAGCCTCTTACGTATTGTCTTAAAGAGCTCTTAAAAGTTTGTTATATAATCTAAACTATAGTTAAATTTACATCATTAAAAATTAATTTAGAAAAGTATCATAAATAATAATTTTGATGATAAATTATTTAATGTGTTATTTGAGAAACAATGTAGGTATGGTAACTGGCGAATATATACTATGTATAAATAGTAAAATATTACCACATTGAAAATTTATCATAAGGTGGAGTGATCATAAATATGATCATCTTTTTTATATTGTTAATAAAAGATTTTTAAAATATAATAAGTGACCTTTAAATTTTTTATTTTTTTATTATTCTAATATTAATATAATAGTTTAGTAACAGTTAAGAAATAAATATTATATAGAAAAAGATAGTGTATTACTTAGTTTTTTATTAGTCCCACATTGAAGAATTATGTATGTATGGTAAATATATTACATATAAATTGTAAATTGTCCAACATCAAAAAATCACTATAACATATGGTGATTATATGATTATAAATAGTAGCCATCCTTGAACTTAGGTATAAACCCACAATTTTTAAAGTCTCTTAAGTATTGTGTTTAAGAGTTCTAAAATTTGTATTATAATCGTCACAATAGTGAAATTTACATCATTAAAAATTAATTTAGAAAAGTATCATAAATAATAATTTTGATAATAAACTACTTAATGTGTTATTAGTCCCACATTGAAAATCATGTATTTGTGGTAAATATAAATACTAAGTGTAAATTGTAAAATTATCCTATATCGTAAAATATCATGAGGTGGAGTGATCAAAAATATGATTATAAATTGGAGTCATTTTAGTCTCATAAGTATTGTCTTAATGAACTCTTAAAAATTTGAATTTTATCTCCACAATAATGAAATTTACACCATCAAAGTTAATTTAGGAAATTTAGGAAAGTATTATATAAGTAATAATTTGATGGTGTACTACTTAATAAGTTATTTGTCCCACATTGAAATATAATACAAGTATGGTAAATTTGCTACGTATAAATATTATAATTGTCTCACATCGTAAAATTATCATAAGGTGGAGTGATACTATAATTATAAAAAGAAGTCATCATTGGAACTTAGATATCAACCCAAATCTTTTGAGTCTCTTAGATATTGTCTTAGAGAGCTCTTAAAAGTTTGTATCCACATTAGTGAAACCTACATTATCAAAAATGAATTTAGGAAGGTATCATAAAAAAATAAACTGAAAAATCTTTTTTTATCTCAATATACATTTCCTATATTATATTCAAGTGATGTTTATAATTTTTATATAAAACCTTTTACATTTCATTTCACAAAAAAAATATTGTGAAAATGAGTCATCTTTCAAAGTTATCTATTCACCCAAAATCTTTTGAATCTCTTACGTATTATCTTACAGAATTCTTAAAAGTTTGTATTATTATCCCCGCCTTAATGAAATTTACATCATCAAAATTAATTTAGGAAAGTATCATAAATAAAAATCTAAGAAAGTGTGGTGAATATGCTATGTATAAATAGAAGAATTGTCCGGAGTCGTCCTTGGACTTAGATATCAACCTAAAATCGTTTAAATCTCTCAAATATTGTTTTAGAGAGCTCTTAAAATTTTGTATTAATTATGAAAATAATCTAATTATAAGATTCGTGGTAAAAAAAATGTCATCATTATAGTATAAAATCTCATATATTTGCATATACTTGGTGTAATTCTTAGTATGTTATATATCCCACCTTGAAAAATAATGTAAGTGTAGTGACGATACTAATACATATAAATAGTAGAACTGCCCCATATCGGACAATTACCATAAGGTAGGGTGATCAACCCAAAATCTTTTGATTCTCTTAAGCATTGTCTTATAGAGCTTAATTCTTAGGTACATTGGATCATTTTTCGAGTCATATAGATCAAATATAACTTTATTCCTGGCAAGGTTGGTAAAATATGTTTAAAATAGAAGTTGAATCAATATATGAATATTATTTTCTTAAAAATTACGGAGTATATTTTATTATAGTCTTAAAATTTCAAAAGTTTTTTTTACAAGTTAATTGTTATAGAAAAATTATGAAAATGACATTAAATTAGACCCGTGCATCGCACGAGCATGAAATGTGGTAGAAGTATATATTAAGGTCTGAAGTCATAAAAACGGCATACAGTAAAGTTTAATTAGCATTACGTCATTAATTAGTAAAGATGATGAGAAAATAACAAGGGAAGAGAAGAGTAAAGGGAAGTTGTAGAGCTTAGATTAATTAGGAAGAGGCAATTAAACAGCCAATAATGTGTGATCACCAAGGAAGACACAACACAATAATGGAGGTAGTGAGTACTGTGAGCAGGGGCGAACCTAGGATTAAAAATTTGGGGTAGCGAAAAGATTAAGCATATAATTTTTTTCTGTAAAATAAATTAGTCACGACAAAATGTGTCGGAATATATAAAAATTCAAATACAACTTTACCTTTATATTTTTTTACTATAATTTTGTTTGCGATACAAAAAATCCATAACCAATGCTCCTTAATAGCTTAAAATTTTCACATTATGATTCGACAACTTATCTTCATTTTACACGATTTAGAAAAATTTAACTATTATAATAATCATAATTATTAGGTAAAATTGAAACTAAAGTTCAGATTCCGTAGTGCACAATATGGACATAAGTTTCACAATATGGACAATTTAGCTTAAAATTTTCACATTATGGACATAACCAATTTGAAAAATTGCAATAAACAAAAGTTTAATCAAAGGTTAAGAACTAATTATTGAATTGTTACATATATAAAGCTAAAAGCGTAAAAGAATTTATTTAATGAGAAATGAAAGAAAAAAACAAACAAATTACAGTATTATGCCTGTAGCAGG
>JAIUZE010003999.1:0-91148 GCA_022085475.1 Heliosperma pusillum
CACTTTTCCTTAATTAGGTGCGATTTTGCTCTCCTAAATCTAATTCCTTAGCTTGTTTGTTTGTTTATTTTATGATTTTAATTAGTATTATGATGTTTATGTATAATTTGTGATGCTTACAAAGTTCTAATGGTTAGTTAGTTAGGGTGTGTGTAGGTTGATGGTTAGGGTTTATATAAATTGGGGGTTTTGTGAAATTGTTAACATTATGTTAATCGAGGTTGTAATTGACAATGTATTGGTGTTTTTGATGATGTTAGGATTGTTGATTGACTAAATTAGTATAAATGGGAGTATTATTGATGGTAGAAAGTTAGTATTCCCTCCGTCTTATTCATTTGTGTGCCCTTTAAATTATTTTTTATGGTTGTTTTAATCAAAAGGCAAATAAATAATTGTGATGGAGGGAGTAGAATGTTAGGATTTTATAATTAAAGTGTGTATGGATTAGTTTGATAGTTGTTTAGTATCCATGTTGATAATGTTATTAATTAGAATGATAGTAGTTTAATTAGTGATATGTTAATTTTAGTATAGTTAGTATCCATGTTGACAATATTATTGTTTGGTTTATTATTGATAAGAGATATGTTCCTAGAGTTAGTAATAATTGATAATCAATATTGTTGTAATTATTGTTGTGTGGGTTAATGTTTAGATTAAAATGAAGAGGTTGGAACGTACATGGATGTACGAAGATAGACTTGATAAGAAAAGACGTCCTACCGCTAGATTTATAAAGGGGGTTGCCGAGTTTATGGAATTTGCTAGACAACAAGACGAGTATGATTTAGTAGCAAAGAAACTTAGGTGTCCTTGTATTAAATGCAAAAACATGAGATATCTACATGACATTGAGGTTCAAGACCATCTTTATACAAACGGGTTTTGTCCAAACTACTACAATTGGATTTCTCATGGAGAATCATATTTTTCACTTCCCGAACAATCTCAAATCCCACAAAATGAGAACCCATATAAAGATATGGTAGTTGATGCATTTGAGTCTAATATTTTCAATAATGATCATATACCAATGAGTGAAGAAGAACCACACCCACAAGCAAAAGCTTTTTTTGATATGTTAAAGGCGAGTGAAAAACCATTATATGAAGGGAGCAAAATGTCATTGTTAGAAGCCGCCTCTAGGATAGTAACTTTGAAATGTGAGTACAATTTGCCATTTAATTGTGTTGATGGCATTGCTTCTTTGATTGAGGATGTTATCCCCGGTAATAATGTCATGACCCGATCATTCTACAATACCAAAAAAGTAGTGAAAGGTCTAGAACTTCCGCATTACAAGATTGATGCATGTCCCGATGGATGTATGCTCTTTTGGAAGGATGATGCTTTACTTGACAAGTGTAGTAAATGGGAAAAGGCTAGATATGAGACAATTGAGGGAAGTATTGTCTTGAAAGGTAAAAAGGAAAAGAATGAAAAAAAGAGAGGTGAAAAGAGTAAGAAACCAATACCCGAAAATCCCGTAACTTACTTTCCTCTAGCTCCTAGACTTCAAAGAATGTTTGCTACCAAAAACATTGCCGAGCAAATGAGATGGTACAAGGAAAATACCCGTACTCCGGGAAAGATGTGTCATCCGAGTGATGGAGAGGAATGGAAGCGGTTTGATATGCTTTACCCCGACTTTGCTGAGGAACCCCGTAATGTGCGACTTGGCCTTTGTACGGATGGTTTTGATCCATTTGGCCAGTTTGGTAGAAAGTACTCTTCTTGGCCCGTAATGGTCACTCCATACAACTTACCACCTTGGTTATGTATGAAAAAACAATTCATCTTCTTGTCACTAATTATTCCTGGCCCTGATAATCCAAAAACCGCCTTAGATGTTTATTTGCAACCTTTGGTGGAAGAATTGAAACAATTGTGAGAGGTAGGTGTGCAAACATATGATGTGTCTTTAAAGCAAAATTTTCAACTAAGAGCTTTATTGTTGTGGACCATTAATGATTTTCCTGCCTACGGTATGCTATCTGGATGGTCTACCGCGGGAAAAAAGGCATGTCCTTGTTGCATGTACCAAAGCAAAGCATTTTCGCTTCCTTGTTCCCATAAAGTGAGTTGGTTTGATTGTCATAGACAATTATTACCGGTGGGGCATGCCTTTAGGAGCAACAAAAAAGCTTTCAGAAAAGGTAAAGTGGAGCGCAATCATGCTGTAGATCGACTTCCGGGGGATAAGGTGTGGGATATGGTTTGTGATTTGTCACGTACTATTGATTGTACTAAAGCAGAGACGGAGGTGCTGAAAAAGAAGAAAATTGGTTGGTTTAAAAGAAGCATTTTTTGGGATCTTCCTTATTGGAAAACGATGTTAATTAGGCACAATTTGGATGTAATGAATATAGAAAAGAACTTCTTTGAGCAACTGATTCACACGATTATGGATGTAAAGGGAAAGACTTGTGATACTGTTAAATCAAGAGAAGATTTGAAGATAATTTGCCATCGTCCCAATCTTCACATTCGTAGCGATGAGTCTTTGCCAAAATCTATTTTTACACTTGACAAAGCTCAAAGGAAGGTCTTATGTGAGTGGGTAAGAAAGTTAAAATTTCCTGACGGATATGCATCCGATTTTAGTCGATGTGTTGATATGAAGGAGCTAAAGTTGCAAGGCTTGAAAAGTCATGATTGTCATATCTTCATGGAACGATTATTACCTGTATCTTTGAGACATCTCCTCCCCACTCCTGTGTGGAATGCAATGTTGAGATAAGTCAATTTTTTCGAGATTTATGTTCGTCTTCAATATGTGTTGATGACATGATTCGTCTTGAGGAGCAAATACCAGAGATATTGTGTAAGTTCGAGATGATATTTCCTCCATCATTTTTTAATTCCATGGAGCATGTACCGATACATTTGCCGTACGAAGCCAAAGTTGGAGGCCCCGTCCAATATAGGTGGATGTATCCATTTGAAAGGTAAGATCACTAAGTAGTAATTAAATTATAATTATTATCGTACTATCTCTTTAATTGATTTAATATTTATATACTAGTCTTAACAACTATTAATCCCATCAATTATTGAATTGGTTTCTTAATCACGTGAAGAAGAAAATTGGTAAAAAAGCTCGGGTTGAAGGTTCAATATGTAATGCGTATTTAACGGAAGAGATTGCAAATTTTTGCTCTCTTTACTTTGAAAAACATATTGAAACCAAAGCAAAAAACTTAAGTGTTGATAAAGCGGATGAACTTGAGACAGGTTTACCCGAGTTTTTCCAAATGCATGATGATGAGGGTTGTTCATCAATTGGGGGAACAAGATATTTGGATGACAAAGAATATGATCGTGCTCACCTTTACGTTCTTTCTAATTGTGAGATTCTGGAATCATCTGAAACGGAGTTTGTGAATGATTTCATTAAAGCACATCCTAATGTGAATAGAGATGATGTTTGGAGTAACCATGAGGATCAATTTGCAGCATGGTTTCGGAACCGTGTAATTGAGTTAAATATCCAAGATGATTTGATAAGGACTTTGGCCTTTGGTCCTTCACGAGAGGTGAAAACGTGGAATCGTTACTCGGTCAACGGATTTAATTTCCATACATTCAACTACGGTAAGAATAAGGCTAGGTGCAATTATGGTGTTACTATTTCTTCTCTTGATGACAACGAATACTATGGGATAGTTGAGGATATATTTGAGTTGAGCTATAATGGGCGTGAGCGTTCTTATAATACTGTCTTATTTAAGTGTGAATGGAAGGATAACTCTGTGGCCGGTATGAAAGTTCATGAACGTTATAAAATCGTCGAAGTGAATCATACCCGGACATACTCCAAGTATGATCCATTTATACTCGCACATCAAGCCAATCAAGTATATTTCGCTTCTTATCCAAGCACGAAGAATGATCGAAAGCAAAAGCAGTGGTGTGCAATTTTTAAGACAAAAGCACGCTCACAAGTAGATACAACTTTTTTTCAAGAAGAAATAGTATCTAGCGGGTTTTTGTTGTCTCCACCTGATGAGGACATCCATGAGAATGGAAATGAAGAGGGTGAAGGTTTAGAAAACGAGGATGGTGATGGTCAAGTTGACGGTGATGGTGGTGTTGATAGTGATAATGATAATGAATCAATTGGTGATGATGATGAGGACGAATTTGATGATGATAATGATTAATTGGGTAAAGATATAGTTATATATATTTTAATTAAGTTTTTTATGTTATTTGATGTTTTTTTATGTTATTAACAGCTTATGTTTGTTTTTTATGTTATTAACCGTTTCTAACAATTTGAATATTTGTTTACTTGTAGATGGCAGGAGGTCGAGGTAGACAACGTGGCGGCGGTTCAAACAGACGCCGTAGTACTTCTTCAGTCGACGAGGAGGAGATGGAGATTATTGATCAGCAGAGTCCGGTAGTGGTCGAGGAATCGACCAAGGACGAGTCCTCGGATCAGACATCGGAGACGATCCAGTTCACGCCGGAAGGGAAGATGATACTTGATCCCGCGGGGTTTTGGTAAGACAACCACCAATGTCTTTAAGTTATTAGTTTATAATTATATTACATTATTATTTACCATAAATGCATACTATTCCATAATTTATTTTTCAGGTTTTCGTCTCAAAAGGTTGTACGCGGTTGTACTCAGAGTACAAAGCAGAAGATGACGGGAGTTGCTCCTACTTGTTGGACCAAGGCTACCTCTGCACACAAAGAGGAGTGGTTCAATAATTTTAGGGTATATTATTTTTGTTTATATTTTCTTATATTATTATAGTTTTTAATTAATAATTTATTTTACTAATACTTACCTTTTAAATTGTAGAAAACATTTGACTGGCCGGCCGGAATAGAGTATATTGTACGTAAAAGGTACAATGAGACGTGCACTAGACGGTTAAGGGACAACATGTATAAGGTTGTCAAGAGGAAGAAGGAGCCGGAGCATATGAGAGGTATTTAATTGTTTTTGTTATTTGTATATATATAGTTATATTTTCACATTTTATCATATTTTATTATAATACTTATTTAACTTGTAGGTGGTGCATATGAAGATATGCTTAAGTATCGTGAAACTGAGGAGTTTCAGGCTAGGTCGGCCCAAGCATCCAAAAATAAAAAAGGAGGAAAGAAAGATGGAGCGGTTGAGCCGTCGCATCACGCAGGATCTCGATCTTTCCTTAGCCTAGTTTTGGGTGTAAGTTATAATTTCCACTTTTTCCTCCATTTGAAAATTATAACTTAAATTCTTTTTATTATTAAAATTTTCTTATACAAGTCTTTAATTTTTTCTTTTCGAAGGGTAAGAAGAAAAAAGCTAACACGCCCACAGCTCCGGAGCTCTTCCTTGACACCCATTCCCGGCTCGAAGACAATAGAAGATATTGGATCAAACCAAAAGATAAGGAATTATATGTAAGTTTCAAGCATTTTTGTATTTTTTCAATAAGTTCAATTTTTTGAATGTTTAACCAATATTGTAGCTATTTTTAATAACAATGTTTATATTTTGTAGGAAGCATTTTCCGCCGAGAAACTTAGGCATCCCGAGAACCCCGATAACGAGATTTGGTTCGACTTAGTAAAGGGTTTCAAGAAGGGGAACGTCTACGGGATTGGGTCGGCAAAGAACGTATTTTACGAAACTCCAAGGGGAAGAATGTCGTCCACCTCAAACCAAACATACGAGCAGACAGTCGTGGGAAGACTCCAAGCCGCACTTGACGAGGAAAAAAGAAAAAGCGCGGAAAGGGATGAAGAAATAAGGATAATGAAAGAGAAATTCAAGGCTTGGGAAAGCAGGTTTGAGAATTGCAACCAAGGTCCCCCTCCCTATCGGCGGGATTATGATGAAGGTAATGGAAGTGGTGGATTCCAGGCCGAGTCCAATATAAACCTTGGCTTCTGATATAGTTTATAAACTTGTTACATGAAACAATTTATGGTTGAAACAATTCCGTTTAAGAAAATTTGTAAACTTGAAACAATTTTTTTTATCTATATGAGGATGTTGGTTTCACATCGTGTTGTTGTAAATGTGTGAAATCTTTGTGTTTTCTTGTATACTTGCAGGTAGGGTATGATGGTATGGTATGGTAGGATGAAAATGGAATTTTTCATGCAATATCACAGGTATTTTGGCGACTGAAATGTTCATTTGGCGACTATTTTCAGTCGCCAAAACCCCTGTATTTTTGCAAATTGAAAAGCCATTTGGCGACTGATTGGCGACTGAAATCAGTCGCCAAATTGGCGACTGAATACTATGGTAGTCGCCAAAATGGCGACTGATGGCGACTGATTTCAGTCGCCAAATTGGCGACTACATAAGCCTTCAGTCGCCAATTTGAGCGACTGATTTCAGTCGCCATTTTCCACAATTGGCGACGATTTTTTCAGTCGCCAAATTTGGCGACTGAAAGTAGTCGCCCGAATGTTTTTTGGCGACTAATGACAGCGACTAGGTCTTGGCGACTGAAATCAGTCGCCAAATTCATTTTAGCGACGGAAATCAGTCGCCAATATCAGTCGCCTGAATGTTGTTTTCTTGTAGTGGAAAGATAATACTTGAAAGATTCAAAAGATTTTGGGTGAATATCTAAGTTGAAAGATCACTCATTTTCACTATAGTTTTTGTGAATTGAATGTAAAAAAATTTATATACAAATTATAAACACCACTTGAATATAATATAGGAAATGTATATTGAGATAAATAAAATATTTTTCACTTTATATTTTAATGATATTTTACTAAATTAATTTTTGATGATGTAAGTTTCACTAATGTGGATACAAATTTTTAAGAGCTCTCTAAGATAGTATTTAAGAGACTCAAAAGATTATGGGTTGATATCTAAGTTCCAAGGATGAATCTTATTTATAATTATAGGATCACCTTAGCTTATGATATTTTTCTGATATGGGACAATATACTATTTATACGTAATATATTTACCACACTTATATTATATTTCAATATGGGACAAATATTAAGTAGTACACCATCAAAATTATTACTTATATAGGATATTTTCCTAAATTTTCTAAATTAAGTTTGATTATGTAAATTTTACTATTGTGGAATTAATAATACAAAATTTTAAAGGTTCATTAAACCAATACTTAAGAGACTAAATGACTCCTATTTATAATCATGATTAGTATATATATTTTCTACAAATACATTATTTTTCAATGTGAGACTAATAACACATTAAGTAGTTTATCATCAAAATTATTATTTATGATAATTTTCTAAATTAATTTTTAATAATGTAAATTTAACTATTGTGACTATTATAATTCCATTTTGTTAAGAGCTCTCCAAAACAATAATTAAGAGACTTAAAAAATTGTAGGTTTATACCTAAGTTCAAGGATGACTCATATTTATAATCATAGGATCACCCTATGTTATAATAATTTTTCAATGTGGGACAATTTCCAATTTATAAGTAATATATTCACCACATATACATTATTCTTCAATGTGGGACTAATAACAAACTAAGTATTACACCATCTTTTTTCATATAATATTTATTTCTTAACTGTTACTAAACTGTTATATTAATATTAGAATAATAAAAAAATATTTTAAATGTCATTTATTAAATTTTTAAAGTCATTTATTAACATAACAATATAAAAAAATAGTTTAAAAGCTCGTACGATGATCATATTTATGATCACTCCACTTTATGATAATATTTTAAATTCCTACAAATTTTGATATTTATACGTAGTATAAATTCACAAGTCACGATACCTACATTGTTTTTTTCAATGTGGAACAAATAACACATTAAATAGTTTACCATCAAAATTATTATTTATGATACTTTTCTAAATTAATTTTTAATGATGTAAATTTCACTATAGTGAAAATTATAATACAAATTTTAAGAGTATTGTAAGACAATATGTAAGAGGCTCAAAAAATTTTGGGTTGAAACTTTAGTTCCAAATATGATTCCTATTTGTAATCATAAGATCACCCACCTTATGATGATTTTCTGATGTGAGACAACTCTACTATGTATAGGTAATATATTTACCACAACTACATTATTTTTCAATGTATGACAAATAATATACTAAAAATTACACCAAATATGTTCAAATAATATGAGTTTCTATACTTTTCAGGGTTTTTTTTTCACCACGAATCTAATTATATTATCTTCATAATTTTCTTTACAATACTTCAATTTTTTTAATAATACCTTTTAAAATTAATTTTTGATGATGTAAATTTAACAATTGTGAAGATAATAATAGACAAACTTTTAAGAGATCTCTAAGACAATACTTAAGAGATTTAAAAGATTTTAGTTTGTTATATAAGGTCCAAGAATGATTCCTATATTTAATCATAGGATCACTCACCTTATGTTAATTTTATGATGTGTGACAATTTTACTATTTATACATAGTATATTCATCACATCTACAAACTTAACTTTTAAGAGATCTCTAGACAATATTTAAGAGATTCAAAATTTTTGGGTTGATACATAAGGTTTAAGGATGACTCATATTTATAATCATAGGATTACCCACTTTATTATTTTTCCAATGTGGGAAAATTCTATTATTTATATGTAATATTTTTAGCACATCTACATTATTTTCCAATGTGGGACAAATAATAGTTATGAATTTAACTTTTATTTAAAGAGTTTCTAAAAAGTTGAAAAGTTGATAATATTATTAAAAAAATAATTAATTTAAAAAATATAATCAAAATTTAAGAGTTTAACCATAACTTGGAAAGTATATGTATGAATAAAAGTTGATAATATTAAAACTCAATCTTTATATAATATAATATATTTTATTTAATATTTAATTAGCCTAATAAAATTATGTGTAAGGTAGTTTTATCAATAAAAAATAAAATAGTGTTTTGAAATAGTTGGAGACTTTCTCGTTGCCTGAAAAAAACCTCTTTTATATATATACTAGATTTCATGCCCGTGCGATGCACGGGTCTACATGAATGTCATGTTATTAAGTTTTCTATGACAATTAACTTATAAAAATAAATTTTTAAAGTTTGATGTTTTAACTTATTACGGATTAACACTTAAGTACATTGAAATTAATTTTAACAATATAATACTGACATGAATTAAATTTTCATTTGATTAGTTATTTTATATCTTAATAAAATAATCAAACAATAAAAGAATCAAATTTTATCACACGCGTTAAATTTGATATTAATTCGACTTTTTATGGAAATAATAAAATTACGAAAAATTCACGTGATACCCCTAAACTTTGTCATTTTTCACATGTTACCCAGTATTTTAAGTTTGTGTGCATGTCGCTCTTCACGTTTTATTTTTATGCACAATATGTCCTTGTTGTCGCTTTAAAAAACTTAAATTGCGCATAACCCTTGCACAAGAATTCGAATTTGGCCGATTTTTTGCCCTATAAAAAATTTTCTTGTCATAATCTATGGTGAGAAAAAAATATTGCCAACTGACATAATCTAAGGTGTTTTTCTCACGAAAAACTAAAATCGTTCATAAATTCGATCTTAAATTTCTCAATAACCATATTTTGTTTGATCAAATTATAGATCTCGAAGAATTAATCAATTTTAAACTTTTATTTGGCAAATTCCGATTTTCGGTCTTCGATTTATGCTCATTTGAAGATTGAAAGAACAATAAAAAGAACATGTCATGCTTGAAAATCAAATCTAAAGGTTACTATGTGCACAAACTTAAAAAACTGTGTACCACGTGCAAAATGACAAAGTTTATCACGTAAATTTTCCGATAAAATTAACCAATTCACTTTCACTGCAAATAGTTGTGTACATAGAATCGGTTTTGATTTATAACTATCCTACTACATATAATGATAAAAATGGAACAGCCTACAATCAATAACGTAGCTTTTCTTTTTTCAATAAGTCCTGCTTAAGCTTAAAACGGGTCAAATAGTTGAGTAATTTGGTATGTATTTGACCCGTCTTAAGCTTAAGACGGATAATGGTCGTCTGAATTGAGAATTTGTGTTCTTTTTGGCTTTCGGGTGAAATTAGATTCTTGTACACAGTACTCCGCAGAAAATATCTATGTATCAACCCCAACAAAACTAAATCTAGAAAGACCATTTGGGTGTGTGCATGGGCTCCAACATGGAGTTAATAGGTCTGCGTTTTTAATTACACATACAAAATTCCAACCGAAATTTCTTTGTACTCGACTACTCGCATTTCGATTTATTTTGAGATGTTTTATTTTATCAGGGACGTGGTAGGATGAATGTATAATTCTAGAAACATCTCCGTAGATTCTTATTTAGGTATAATTAATTAACGGAGTTTATTTTCGCAGTACGTTTTTTACTCATTTTAGTACTTTTTACATCCAACTTTCCATTTGATACCCTTCACAAAAAAGACATCAAACCTAATTTCTTCTACCCTCTCTCTACATTTTCAAAAAAGGCTCAAGACCTAATTCTCTCAAACATCAAGTACGCACCCTCTCAATTCAATCACATCCTTCCATAATATATGATAATTTGAATATATTTCACTAATTACAATCATATTGATGACTTTTATGGTTTCTTTCTACCACTTCTTAAGTTTATTTCACTAATTGGAATCAAATTTCTTCAATTGTTTGTCTATTAGAGATGAATTCGCCGGAGATTGGGTATAGCGGCGCCGGTAAGGGGGAGAGGTCGTGAGTGGTGCACGTGTGCAAGAAAGGGGTCGATGAACCGACGGTGCTGGGTTACGTTGCGTTGTCGACGGATGCTGCAGACTGCGGTTGTGGAGGGGAGAGTTGGTGCGTGGTAGGGTGGCAGATTGTTCCTTACTGGTTAATTGTGCAGTTCTTTGTAAAATAATCGTATGTACTACGAAGAAGGATTAAGTGGGGAAAGACCAACTGTAATCTTTTTGTTACAGTATCTAGTGTTCATTTGATTTTTTTTGTTACAGTACGTATGTTTTTCGATTCGATTCGATGCAATACAAAGTACGTTTATCAATAAAGAATACGTGTTTGTAAATTATTATTCAATCAATATAGTACGGAGTACATGTGTTTTTATAAAATTTACGTAGTTGATTTATTGAAATACATTATTTATCAACACAGTACATAATTAAATATAGGTGGATGAAAATTACAGAGAGTAATTTAGAGAGAAGTTAGGAAGGGAAAATGAAATGACAAAAATGAAAATGGTATAATTGTCAATAGTGTACTATAATGAGTAAAATCTGTAGGCCCAAAAATCATATGCTAAGATTTTCTTGCACGGGGTAAAGAAGTCTTTCAATATTCTAACACGCTAAAGTTAGCGAACTCCGTTTGCATATATATATATGCAATAAGTCTTGCTTGTGACGGGGCGACCCGTCGCAAGCTTGCGACGGACTGGTCCGTCACAAATGAGAATTTGTGGTATACATATGGAGTATCAAGTATTTAAATATAGGATTGTACCAAACAAATTATTTAATATAGGCTGCCAAAATTAGAAACATGGAAGCGTTAATTAAGTTATTTACAAAACCCTCAATAACCTTATGAGAAGCCGGCGAAAAATTCTTCACCTTCATAATACCTAGAAAGCATTAAAATAGTTTGTTAATCTAAGAAAAATCAAATTATCAGCAATGAGAAAATATGTAATACATACAGTAACGCACATCCTTCCACGAGTAATAGTATGAGCATGACTATGTAATCCAATTCACTTGTTATTCAAGGTGCCTGAAATAAAAAAAAAACAAAGGATCATTAAAACTTTTTTATCAATCAAAATAATAAGAATTTAACATTGGTAGAAGACAAATCATTACTACGAAAACAATCAAGCTAAAAATCAAGCAAGTAACAATATATAAATATAAATATGTTTAAAAATACATAGGCTTATCAAAGTAATATAGCCTACAATTGGTAACGTGGCATATTTTCTACGTAGAGTTTTTTTTCCATCAGTTCAAAAATTCTGTGTATATATATGCATAATTGCATCTTCAATTGTATTTCATTTGATTTAGGAGTCTACTATTCTTATCTTATATAGTTCTTATAGTTTATATATTTATATAATCATCTGCTATTACTATTTTACATTATATATAAACAACGTTTATAATAGTATATTGCAGTATATAATAATATTTTCCAAAAAGAAGACTATTAAATTTTTATTATAGTTTATAATATTTTCCAAAAAGAAGATTTTTAATTTTTTTTATTATAGTTTTTATTTGGCAACTTGTAGTGGTATGTGAAACCTAGTATCATACGTGATTAATAGTTTTTTTATAATAATATATGGAAGTATCAATATATATCATTTTCCAAAAAGAAAATTTTAATTTTTCTTATTATAGTTTTTATTTGGCAAATTGTAGCGGGATGTGAAATCTATAATAATAATAATAACAATATAATAATAATAATAAATTAAATTGGATAGGAGTTTTTTTTATTATAGTTGTATTTGGCAACTTGTATTTGGATATGGAACCTAGTATAATAATAATAATAATAATAAATAATAATAATAATAATAATAATAATTTATTTAAAGAGTTCCAACTTTTTTTTTTCCATAATATAATTAGTTAATAAAAAATAATTTAAAGAGTTCAACTTTATTCTAACTCTATTTTTATTTTATTTTATTTCATAATCAAAATAGTTAATAAAAAATAATTTAAAGAGTAACTACAAAGTTGGAGTCTATCACGTGCCTCGAAAAAAGTCTCTTTTATAATTAAAGAGTATCTAAATTTAATGCCCGTGCGATGCATGTGCCTATTTATAATGTTCTATCACTTATAATGTAGTTTGCCAAAAATATGGTTACTAATGACAATTGACAAATTAGTCTATCATGGCAATTTAACTATCTAAAGATGCAATCAGACCAAGACAATAATTTTACCAAATAAAACAATGGTGTGATGTTGGCAAGGGGGTA
This sequence comes from Heliosperma pusillum, assembly GCA_022085475.1. Taxonomy (NCBI): domain Eukaryota; kingdom Viridiplantae; phylum Streptophyta; class Magnoliopsida; order Caryophyllales; family Caryophyllaceae; genus Heliosperma; species Heliosperma pusillum. Next base: position 12,984 of record JAIUZE010003999.1, read on the forward strand.
GATTAGTTGATAATTTCCATCCATGAGTTCCAACAATCATCGTAATCCTTTTCGTACCTGAAATTTCAACACAAACATGCATTATTAGCACAAATGATAACTCTAAACACTAAACACTGGCTAAGATAGAACTTGCTACTTGAACACAATAAGCACGCATACGAAAATAAAAAGAATTATCTAATTTACTTGAACTCAAAAATAAATTACATCTGAAATATTTGTTTGTTCGTGAAGGTTATATATATAGTAATTTTTACCACAAAGTTATTTCAAAATTAAGTGAACTTTATCCTTATCTTATTTTTATTATATTAATTTTAGTCTTCGTGAAATACTATTGATGGATAATAACTCTTAATTAATTTTCTTAATATAAAGTGGTTTATAAAATTTAAGACTCTCGAAAGTCATTCGCAAAAGTTGGAGACTCTGTAATCGCTCGAAAAAAGCTTCCTTTAATAATATAGATAGATATATATTGATTGTTAAACTAATATATATATCGTGTATGGTTGGATGACAAGTGAATGAGGCAAACTATATAATATTTTAACGGATTATGAGAGAAGAAGGTAAAAAAGAGAAGGTGGATACTAATTCTCCACCAATATTCATCATCCTTGTTACAATTAAGACGACTAAAATCTGTTTTACAATTTATTAATTTAGGTAGACTTACTTATAACTTTTGTTATTAGTAGTTTAGTAGTTAGTACCCATGTTTTAGCTACGTGTCCCTATGTCATTATAATTTAATTAATTTTACACTTATTTGACGTAAAGTTATTTTAAACAAGAACACCTTTTTATATTACAAGCAAAATGTATGTCTAGCTATATTGACAAAGCTTAGCAGATCAGCAATATGCCAAGTCATTTGGGATAAGTACGACATGCGATTTCCCCCTTATTGCTCGAACTCTTCAAAATTACCTCACGTTTCCGTAACGGCCACTCGACACTCGGACACTTCATTTTAGACCAAAACATGATTTTTTTCCATAATATAGATGAATCCGACACTTGAACACGTGCCCGTGTCAAATATTTCTAACTGAGTCCGAGCAACATAGTTTGCACGTGGTATCCCTTTTATTGAACCAGAAAACTTAAATTAATCATAACTCGATTATAAGTTCACAAAATGATGATAAATTTTTCGGGATATGTTTTTCGCTATCTTGACGAGACTTGTCAAATTCTTACATACCCGACCCAACTTTTTCAGGGTCAAAGATCCAAACATCTCGACCTATGATCCATTCGACCCAAAATCGAACGATCTATTGGGTCATAGATAAGTCAATAGTTTAATAAAATATTAATATTAATTAATTACTCCTATATTATACTCCCTTTTTCGAATCTAAAATAACTCGTTAATAAATATTTCCTACATTCCAATCGTTTCTTTACATTTGTGTATTATATATTTATATGTGAGGTATATTTTAATCAAATGTAAAGAATTAATTGAAATGAAAGAAATACTGCAACATCTCTTTTGTAAGCCTGCCTGCAAAGCTATTAACCGCTAATCCAAGCTACAAACACCACCAACGCACCGCACGCTAACGAGTAGCGGCAACAAAATACAAACAAGTATACTGCACACCATCTTACCTCGTTCTCCAGTTCATAGTGTCGTGCATCATTTGAACCCTTTAATACTCCTATAAAAAAACTCTCAATTTCTAAACCAACAACAAAAAAACTCCCTGGTTTACAATCACCACCATTTTTAACATTTTTTATTCCATTAATAAATCATATACTCCTTGTATTTATTTATTTAGCCGTAAATTTAATATTTAAAATTATTTGTGTAACAAAATATCTCTAACAAATACTAGTAGCTAAAAAACACCTAAATCCCCGATATTATTATTATTATTATTATTATATTACCACTATTTTACGGAGTATTTTATTTGAATAATTCACGTGTTTCTCTTTCTGTTTGTTGATGTTCATCTAATCCTCTCTCTCTCTTTTCTTTCAATCATCTTCTATTCACTTTCAGGTACTTCTTTCAATTCATTATTATTTACTTTATTTTACTTCATTATTTACTTCATTATTTAACTTCAAGTAATTTTGCTTAATTACTTCATGATTTGACTAAATTAATTGATATGTAGTTACTTAATTAATTCATTTTTTTAGTGTGTTAACTAAATTATTATTGTGTACTGAATTGCTGCGATAATAATTATGTAGAATTGCGGAAACGTTGATTTAATCTTGCTGAATTCGCTTTCAACGAAGTCGAAAAGTCGGAAAATTCTCGTGATTTTGAGTTTTAATGTTTAATTATGATGAAAATTCGCATATTTCATCGTATATTCCCTGAAGATCGGTCAAATTTTAATTTAATTTATGGAGTATGATAGATACAGTACACTACTAGGTGATATGAATATGAATATGACGAAATTTGTCGAATTTTGTCGATTATGTGAGTTTTTACTCGACAGTGGAGTAATTTATAGTTAAATAATGAATTTCCGGAATAAATTTTATGTTTTGATTAATGATTGTCAACTATTTGAAAAAAAATGAGGTGTAATCTTGTGAGAATTGTTCTACTCATTGTAGCGCGACTATGCTTTCGGATTTTGACAGCTTCAATGTAAAACATGTTATATAATGAGCTGTGAGACGAGGAATTGTTGTATACATTACTCATATACGCTTCTGTTTTGTTTTATGAGACGGTGTTGGTTTTGTTTACTAGTTTATTCGACATTTTGGAAGGGTTTCTAGACTGGTAATTTGTTAACTGATCGAGTAGTTTCTGCACTTTTTGTCGGTCTTGTGTTAATGTTTGGATTTTTGTTTCGGTCTTTATTTTGGTTATTTGTTGGACAGATCGTTCAAGATGGTTGCCTTTGGGAAAAAGTTGAAAGAAAGGCAAATTCAAGAATGGCAAGGGTATGTTGTGCATGAAATGTCGAATAAAGTTGAAAGTTTATTCGACATTTTTTATTTATAATTTTCATGTTTATGTGGTGTATGAAATGTTCCTTTTTGTCTACGAAAGTTGCTGGTTAAATTTCAGGTGGATAGAACATTTTTTCGGATTAGTTTTGTGTAAAAGCGTGGTTGAATCACCAGGTGTCACACTAGTTGCTTAGGGTATAATCACGCTCAAGGTATTGCCGTAAGCCCGTGATGGTGAAATTACCATCATGCTATGATCAGGAACACTTATTTGCATGAAAATATGATCTATTGTATCTGCATGTGTATTTGTTGTTGCAGTTGGTACATAGCTTTCCAAGTGTCATGTGCGTGATCTCGCGAGTTACCACCTACGAAAATTGTCAATTTCTGACCTGAAAATATTTATTATAATATATATATATTTTTTTTTTATCAAGGCTACTTTTTGTTAATCTTCAAATATCAATTAGCGTGATTTCTTATAATGAACTGTGTGATATGTTCTATGTTTCCGTTCACATGGCCCATTAAGGTGCATTCTGTACAAATAATGGCTGTATCAATTTTGTTGGCCCCTAATAAATAAACAATGATCACATGAGGCTTGATGCTTACTGTGTGAGGATACATTGTCGGTTCAGGTATTATATAAACTACAAACTAATGAAGAAGCGAGTCAAACAGTATGCTCAACAGATAGAGAGTAGATCATTAGATCGCCGACAAGTTTTGAAAGACTTCTCAAGGATGCTGGACAACGAGGTAAGACCATGTTCTACATTTTCATTCATCGTATTTCATTATGTAGCTTTATATTAATGTTTCCGCTGTTTCTTGTTTAGATCGAGAAAACAGTTCTGTTCCTTCTGGAACAACAAGGGCTACTTGCTGGACGGCTAGCCAAGCTCGGAGAGGAGCACAATTCTCCTGAAAGTCAGCCAGACATAGGCAGGATATCTCAATTAAGGGAAGAATACAGAGGAGCAGGACAAGATCTTTTAAAGCTTTTGTACTTTGTTGAGATCAATGCTATTGGTCTTCGAAAAATTCTTAAAAAGTTTGATAAACGGTTTGGTTATCGGTTCACTGATTACTATGTTAAAACTCGTGCCAACCACCCTTACTCCCAGCTGCAGCAAGTGTTCAAGCACGTGGTAGGTTACCCCTTTTTTTTCCTAACAAGTAAACTAGCTTCACTGTGGTGGATGGACTGCATATGGCTTCCAATCATTTTCTTCATTCATTGTAGTGTTTTACTGCAGGGAATAGGGGCAGTTGTCGGAGCCATAACTCGTAATCTTGGGGAGTTGCAGGAGCGCCAAGGAAGCTATTTATCGATTTATGATCAGCCTTCTCTTGCCCTTCAGGTTCTCGTTTCAATCTATGTCAATTTTCATGCTGATTTTTGTACTGGATTAAGTATGTTGACATAATTACTATTCACTTCAAATCTCTCTTCTTCTGAATCTTGAGTTGCTTCATTGGTAATTACAGGACCCCATCGTTGATTCGATGAAATCTGCTGTAGACAGGCTGACCTACTCAACAAATTTCCTATCATTTCTCGCGCAACATGCGCTCATCATGAATGAGGATGTATTGCCTAGTCCAACTGAAGAGCAAATTGATGATAAAAGATATAATTTTATGTCACTCATTTTGAACTTGGCAAACACATTTTTGTATATGGTCAATACATATATAATTGTACCAACTGCTGATGATTACTCTATGAGTCTTGGTGCTGCTGCAACTGTTTGTGGTATCGTTATAGGAGCAATGGCTGTTGCGCAAGTGTTTTCTTCAGTTTACTTCAGTGCCTGGTCAAACAAATCATACTTCAGACCTCTTGTATTCAGCAGTATTGTTCTTTTCTTGGGTAACATGTTGTATGCACTTGCATATGATTTCAACTCAATATGGATTCTTTTGATTGGTCGGCTATTTTGTGGGTAAGTTGCGATCTTGTCGGTAACTTTAGTCGGTCATAAAAAATTTGGTTTAATTTTGTGTGATTCATAATTTTCCTCTTTCGTTGGACTTGGCTGTATAATAACTTGTTAATACTCAATTACTAGCCGTCTTAGCAGACGTAATTTTCTTATCCTGCAGATTAGGATCAGCGAGAGCCGTTAACCGGAGGTATATTAGTGATTGTGTACCCTTAAAGATTCGTATGCAAGCTTCAGCTGGTTTTGTCAGTGCTAGTGCTCTTGGAATGGCATGTGGTCCTGCTATTGCTGGTTTACTCCAAGTAAAGTTTAAGCTTTTCAACCTAACTTTCAACCAGGATACTTTGCCTGGTTGGGTTATGGCTGTAGCCTGGCTATTTTATTTAGTTTGGCTTTGGATTTCTTTCAATGAACCACCGTTTGAGGAAGATACTGTGGAAAAAGAAGTTAAAGCAGGTACGTGTTTTGTTATTGATCGCTAAGTGGTGTAGAATCAAACACTCTGACAACTGTGATTTTCATTGTTTGAATTTTTTTTGTGTTGTACGAAAAGTGATGGCCTCTGTTGTTTGCAAACAGTGCATTGTTTTGTACTGTGAAGTCTGATCATACTGACATTCACTGATTATACACCGACATGTCTTTGGCCTGCCTCGAATTATATATAACAAAAAGCATGTAGTGGTTTGATGCTAATTGTCTCTCCAAGTAATCGTGTCTAGTCCTTTATGTGTCACTGTTTATCCCTACAATTACTTTGAGTTTTCCGAGATGCTTCTGGCCTGATCAGATGTGAATTTAAATTTCTTAAATATTTACCACAATTACAAAATTTCAAGTTTTAGGAATTCTTTCGTTGTTCAGTTTTGTCACTGTTCTGGTCATCCTTGACTGTGCAGCTCATTTGAATGACATATTTGCAGCAAAGATTAGTTTTGGATGCTAAGGATCTCTGTTACTTGTTCATCATATTTGTATTCTTTTCCTTTGTGTTTATTTCACAACATTATCAGCTATTTTTATGTTTCTTTGAGTAGATGTTTATACATTACCGGTATATATCTACCATGCATATCGCAGAAAGCTGATCATAAATTGTAGAGCGGTCCTGGACTAGTGTCAACAGTTGTAGCTCTTAAACTTGATCGTAGTGTTTTAATTTGACATCTTGATTGGAGCCTTTGGATCTTGTCACTTTCATCTTGAGATAACCTAAGTTGTTCCCGATGTTTTCACCTACCTAACCGTACTTGTGAATGTTGAAGAGTTTTATATGTGAAATCGTTTCCGTGCTTTCTGTATTACTATTGGTTTCTCCATTGCATTTGTCTGCCTACATTATTTGGTAACTTTGAATAGCTAGCAACAGTTTTGTTTTGTCTTTTGTCGCAGAAACAACACAAAACGATTCAATGGAGAAAGGTCTTAAGCAACCATTGCTTTTAACATCAGGGGGAGCTGAGATAACTCCAGTAGCAAAAGAACAAGATGATGATGATGTAGACTGTGATGAGAGTGAAGAAGCCGTAGAAGATTCTCGCAAACCTGCCAATTCAATTGGGGCAGCTTTCAGATTACTCACTCCTTCTGTCAAGGTAAGTAATCAAATGGGTATATTTTCCACATAAGCTATATTATATATTCTAGGTAATGTTCCTGTTTAGAGGGCTTGAACGTGCGTTGCCCCCTACCCCTGACAGCGTTAGTGCATGACTTTTGTTATGCGATCTGAAGTACGTAAGATAACCACTGGTCATGCTATTGTAAAATCAGCGAGACATTTTAGCTGTCTCTAGTGCTCACTCTGTTCCTTAACGGCCACTATTCAGTAATTGTGTATGTGAGTTGGTTCTATGGAATGCAGAAGTCAATAATATATTATTGTATGCCTATTATAGAGCTTAATCTATGCGACTATGACGTTAAGACTTAAGACTGATCTGTCTGATCATAGTTTTTTTAAGGTATGTGGTGAAGGATTTCAATTGTTGGCAGACAGTTTTTCATTCTGATACGTTTTGGTCTTCTTTGATTATCTCCTGCTCTGTGCCTCCACATACTAGGTGTAGCTTATGTAAGAAGAAACCCTTGGAAAATGTGTTATAACAGGGCCTTGTAAGAGCTAAGTGATTGATTCTTGACATAGAGTAATCGACAGCTCGTAGGCTCGTAGCTGTGAGTGGTTGAACAGTAGCTTGGGGTGCTGGGAGTTTTAATAGGTTAAGGAATATGTTAATGCCGACCTTTTGAGTTTTGACCTGAGTGGATTTGTTTCATGAGTTGGGTTTTAAAGGTCTGATAGAGCATAAGAGATTATCTCATACAAGGTACCACTGTTGCTTACATTGAACATTCGTGATATTCCCAGGTGCAATTGCTGATATATTTCATGCTCAAATATGCAATGGAAATCCTACTGTCAGAATCTAGTGTGGTTACAACGTACTACTTTGGCTGGTCTACTAGCTCAGTGGCCATTTTTCTTGCCTGCCTTGGTCTGACTGTACTTCCCGTGAATATTGTTGTTGGGAGCTACATCAGTAATATGTTTCAGGAGAGGTAATTACTATTCCTTATTGCTCTAAATTTCCTCTAATCCACGTTGCCTAACTGTCAGTTTGCTGCCTTCTGAACTAACAGATCATAACTCGATTTTTCTAATTTTTTTGGATGATCTTTTGTTTTTTTAACTTGATATTCCTATCACTTCTGTGTAATTATTAGGTGTACTACATCTTATAAACAGCATGCAATTTACCCTCGTATATTCCCTATTGGTTGAGTAAATGTCTTGGTTCTGATTACCTATCGCGACCGAAATATATTTGATAGTCAGTATATTTGGAAAATGGTTATAAGGCATTCCCATTGGGAGGAGAGTCTGAAAGAGCCCCATTTCACAAAAAGCCGAAAGGAGATTCCAACCTAAAACAATCGGTGATGGGGAGAGCCATTCTTTAGGCTTTTACTCTACCATCCCTCTCCTCTTTTCCAAAGTGATAGACATGCATAACACGGGTCTCAGCAAAACTGGGTTGCAAAGATTTCTTATTGTAATCAAGTGGAACTGTGTGTTGAGTTTATTGATTTATCGCCTACTTTCTGATTGTTTGGAAGTCTACTCTCTGTTATGTTACTAATTATTACATAGCTGCTGAATCTGGATGGTCCAATATTGATTGCAGGCAAATTTTATTGGCATCAGAGATTGTTGTATTAGTAGGAATTCTCCTGAGCTTCAATCTCTTCATTCCATATTCTGTTCCACAGTACGTCTTTTCAGGACTCATAATGTTCGTCTCTGCTGAAGTTCTTGAAGGTAAGAGCTCCCAACTCTGAAAAGGCCGTCTTCTGCATTGTTTACAGTAACTCCATAGAGCATTACAATGTAGTCTATGCTGGTGACTTTTCGTGCGTGGGAAATTCTTAGGATTTTCCAAGTACAATCTCTGTGGGTGTTGAACAGTAAAGCGTAAATTTAACGTGTTGTCTTGGGGCTTACTTGGAGTGGGTATAATTTTTAGAGGAGGAAGGATACAAAGGGAAGTGCGAGGAAGGTGGTGGATAGAGGAAGAAGATGGAAATAGCTTAATAAGCTAATACTCCGTAACTATCTTGTGAAGGGAGTAATAGTGTTAGTCGGACTGAACTCACCTTCCCATAGGGTAATGGAGTACCCTCATATATGGGAGTAATAATCCCCTCCCTCCCTGTCCATCCTCTCTTCACCACTCCTTATCTTCTGGCCGCCACCATCATTTTTTTTTTCCTCCTTTGTTCTGAGCTCTTTTAACCCCTGACAGTTAACTGTCTAAGCGATCTCTAAATCAGACTACCACCATATTTTCTCCTGGTGAACAATTTATTCTTTGTGAAACTAAGCTTTACCTGAATCCCTGGAATATAACTGCTTCCACAGTCTTGTTCATGTGGTTCAGCCCCTTCCCTCTCCATCTTGTGACATGACTTGAAAGATCAATAGCTAGTGTATCTAAGGGCTTGCCACTAGGGATGCATATCACGTTGATCAACCGCTTAACTCCGAAAAGAACACGAGCGAGTCTTGTGTAAGGCGGTTTTACATTAATATAATTGTAAATCGGAATCAAACACAACCCTATTAGTGGGTAAATCTGGTTACTAAAATATCTCATTTTACGATAAATTTGTGTAACACCGCCTTACACAAGTATTTTTGAAAGCACTAAGAGCACATACTTACTGAAGTAGTAGGACTATTGCTGATCAATTAGCAAGAAACCAACATATGTCATATTTCTGATCACATAATGTTCCTTGTTACAAATTTCAAGATAATTGATATAATGTGATAAATCTTTGGTTTTTTTATAGGGGTAAACTTGTCACTCCTATCGCGAGTAATGTCATCCAGGCTCTCACGAGGAACATACAATGGTGGATTGCTCTCAACCGAAGCTGGAACCTTAGCGAGAGTGGTTGCAGATGCTACCATCACCTTGATTGGGCTCATGGGCGTGCGCAACCTACTCAATTTGACCCTTATCCCTTCACTTCTCATCTGTGTAGGTTCGATAATTGCAACTTGTTGCACCTACAACACTCTATATTGATCAATCGTCCACACACAAGACTATCAAAATTCTGAATTTTGGAACTCCTACATTTCAGCAGCAGTTCATTTGTTTCGTCTACTCAAATTTTGTCTTAGTTTAGTTTTCATTTCCCGATTCTTGTTGTATATCTTCATAAATAGGCGTATTTGTTAGTTTTGTCATTAGACTCGGTTGAACCTTCGATCAGCAAGAAGCCCTGAGTGTTGATCAGGTTAATGAAATTTGTAATCCAAGCATGTCATGCAGCATTTTGTCTTTCTTTTTTGCAAACTTTACATTTTCATGAGACGCTGAGACTGTACTGGGCTTAGCATTGCAGGAAGGATACTTTTTGCTAATATCTAAGCATGGTGCTTTGTCTTATATATACAAATGGTATGTTTGACCTGTCTTAGGGTTAAGCCTTCGTCTTAAATGTGAATTTGTGGAGAGCTTATAAATGTTTAAGAAAGTCATAATCATAGCTAGAATTCTATGAAATGTTCGAATAGCTACCTAGTACCCATCTATATAGCTAGAATTCTATGAAATGTCTTGCTTGTGACGGAGCGATCCGTCGCAAGCTTACGACGGGTCAAGTCACCCTCACAAAGAGCAAGTGGTAAGGCAAGTGGGGGGATTCATTTGTCCTTCACTTGCCCCCCAACTTGCTCTTTGTGAGGGGGACTTGACCCGTCGCAAGCTTGTCACGGGTTGCCCCGCACAAATAAGAATTTGTGATAACCGTAAATAAGTAAGTTGATAGATGTCATCTTACTATGTTTTTTTTTCATTTCCAGGAGAAATTAACCCAGATAAGTACTCCGTATACACATATGTCATATAATAATGAGGATTGATATTCACCTTCTTCCAACCTCCTACCGTTACCCGCTCACAACCGATTAAAATCATACAAATATTGTATATAATTGGGTTGTGTTAGAATAAGTGGATAATGCAAAATATACGATAGTTTAATTGGTTGTGAGGAAATAAGGTAAAAGGCAAGGTTGGAAAGAGAAGGTGCATAACAATTTCTTATAATAATCAGATTAAACTATAATGAACTACTCCCTCCATCCCAATTTAGAATGAGGCGAATAAAAGTGTGATAAAATTACTAATTATGAAGTAAAGTGTTGATCATGTAAGTTGCCAAATGACAAAGTGACAAGAAGTTGAGATGGCCGAGTTGGTCTAAGGCGCCAGGTTAAGGTCCTGGTCCGAAAGGGCGTGGGTTCAAATCCCACTCTCAACAATTACTCTCTTTTTTTTTGTTCTTTTTTTCTCCCTTTCCTTTTCTGTTTTTCTTCCTTTCTATTTTCCAATAAGATACTCGTGAATTCTGGACTATTCAAATCTAAGAATGAGACGCTAGGAGTCAACACCCAAAATAAATGTCCATGAATAAAAAAAGGGCGGCCATGAATACGCTCTAAAATATCCCGAGACATGTTAGAGAGTCTAGGGTTTAGTATAAGACGTCAAGGTGACGGCTACGATACGACGACTGTCATTAGGGTTTTGTAATACTTTGGGTTTATTGTAAGGTATTATAAATACCGATCATTCTATGTTATCAACAACACAACTCAATAATAGAATTCCTTTCTCAATTTCTAATATGGTATCAGAGCCTCTTTCCTGGAGGACTCTACAAAAACCGCTTCCGCTACCTCGCCGGTGGGTTGATAAGGTAAGAAACCTACCGGCGGGATTCGTTATGTACTATCTAATTTTAGGGTGACACTCTTTTTATGTGTCATATAACAGGTTTGTCCTTTACTTACCAACTTGTCAAATGAAATTATTATAATAAAATCTAGGGTATCTTCGTCTACGACTAATAATTCAAATATCCCGGTAATTTTTTCGAAAGTATTTACCAAATTAATATAGTAGGATATTATAAGGAAAGGTGTCTAGGTAGCTCTTAAAAAGTTAAAATCATAAACGTGAAAGACCGAAAGTGTGAAACCATAAGTTGATACTACTTGCGAATTCATGAGTCAAGACAAAACCACAAAGAGAGATGGTGACCTCCCTATTTCGGCACTTACGCTCTCATGTCCTACACGTTCACTCCTTGACTTTTTTCTTACTCTGTTTTTTAAACTTGCACTTTAAACTAACGCATTACTTAACAAAATTACTCGTAATAAATAATACTCCCAATCTAGTTTATTTCAGTGTTAACATTTATTATTTTGTGTTTTTTAAGGCGATGCTTTCACCGTATTTTTCTTTGTATTTTTTTTATGATATTTTACAGTTAAAGTATTTAACGTTTGACTTACAAAAAGTACATGTTAGCAACAAATTAGAGTATTAGACTAATGGGGTGTAAAACTAAAGAAGAAAAACAGTAGGTGGGTCACTTGCGCGTAGAACAATATAAAATGAAAGAATGAAATGGCCTACCCTTTTTGCTATAACATGTTGGTGGATATGGAAATGGCGTAATAATGTCGTTTTCAGTCGTCAGAATGAAATCCCGAATGGCACCCGTCACTTCATCTTAAACCAGCTTGAAGTAACTAGAAGAGCCCTTGATAAATTGCTCTGTTCTCACCCATTCCAGCTACGGCCTCCCATGAGGTTTATATTCGTTGGTCACCTCCCCCCATGGCTGGATCCAGTGGCGGAGCCAGGATTTAAATTTAGGGGGGGCGAAAAATTTTAGGGGGGGCGAACGACTATTTTCATAAGATACTTTTAAAAAAATTCGAAAAATTTCGCTAAAAACTTCGAAAATTTCAACCGTCAGGGGGGGCGATCGCCCCTGCTAGCCCCCCCCCCCCTAGCTCCACCACTGGCTGGATCCTTCCTAATACAGATGGGGCGGCTAAGAGTATTCCAGGTCAAGCAGGCTGCGGGGGTATATTCAGAGATGAGACGAGTATTTTTCTTTCAGCGTATTTCTTATGTGGAGGGGTTTGCTCTTCTATGAAAGCCGAGATGAAAGCTCTCCTTACTGGTCTAGAGTTGGCTAAAGAGCATGGATTTAGTAAACTTATTATAAACATGGATAATCAATCTTGTGTTCGCTTAGTAACGGAAGATCAGCTTACAAGTAACAACCTGAAATTCGTGGTGCATAATATAAGTGCAAGGCTCTTATAAACGACTCAAATTGGGTGGTAAAGATAAGCCATGTTTACAGGGAAGCCAACCGAGCGAGCGATTGGTTAGCAAATCAAGGAGTGTTCTCAAGCACGATCCCCAGTTTTCTAAATAGCCCACCGATGGAGCTTAGGTCTATAATCCGAGAGGATATTTATGGGGTGGCATTGCCCCGGTTTATTTCAGTTTAATTTCGGGTTTTCCCTCCTATTGTATAAAAAAAAATAAAAAAAAAGAAAGAATAATGTTAGATTTGTGCCTTGAATCAGGTTAATTGTCATTTCAAGTGACTATACGGCATTGCGAGGATCTCGCTGACCGGTCAGCGAGTCATGATCCAGGGGTGTAACGCCCTAGTGGGTGCTTGGGGGCAACGCCCTCGAAACCTAAACGGTATATGTTAATCTGTTTAGATTAGAATTCCGTTTTGGGCCTATGGTTCTGTTTCGGGCCTATGAATCTAAAACTCTATAAAACTCCTAAATATCAATAAAACTCCTCTCTCTTTTACCCTGTGGACGTAGCTAACATAACGTTAGTAAACCTCGTAAATCTGTGCGATATTATCTTTATCGTTTTTATTTGTTATTACACGTTCTTTCTCATTTCTGTAATAACAAATAAAAAAGCGAACAAAAGGTAAATAGTGGAGGAAAATAAATTAAAGAAACAAAAGATACTTTCTGTATTAATCTATTTTGGTACAAGGACCACAAAGAGAAAAATAGTAAGGGATTTGCATAGGTTGACGGAGAGCAGAGGGAGTGGCAGACAAGCAAGGAAGGGCTGGTAGGGGATTTTATCTTATTCATTCATATATTTGACTTTTCTTAAATTTAAAACAAATACGCTCGTATTAAATAAGAATTTGTCAATACAAATTTAAGCGAAAATTCAATTATCATAATTATAATTACTTGTTACTAGACATGTCAAATGGGTCGGACAGACGGGTTACGGGCTCGGTTATTTCAGATTACGGTGAAATACGGGTCGGGTCTATTTCGGGTTTGTAAAATATGAGTTATATGGGTTGGGTTTTACGGGTTTCGGGTCGGGTTGCTAGTTAGAAACGAGCCCGATTACTGCCTTTTTATAAATGGTTTATTTTATTTTTTTTAATTATAAACATATACTTATTTTTAATTTTTATAACAATTCAGTTTAACTCATGATATTAGTAAGAGTAAGCATTTTTTTCCATAAAATATTTAATATCACAATGTTATACAACGTATGAAAAGTTGGATCGATTAATTGCTATACGTACATGACAAGCAACTACTATATTTATACGGTAATCAGTTGAGTAATTAATCATATGATGCTTTAAAATAAATATAAGCATATTTTATTTCAAAAATTTTAAAGTAACAATTATTCTTCTTATTTTTTTTTGCTTTAAAGTTACATGTTTTGGATCGGGTCACAGGTTTGGCAAGGCTTAACCCTAAATGTTTGGGGTTCGAGTTAAAAAAAATGGGTTATATCTGGATAATTTTCAAGCGAGTTTCGATCGATTTTTCGGGTTAGCTCATCTTTTCACTTTTGTAACTTGTAACATATCAAAATTGGGTGATTGACTTTGTCGGCCACTAAAAGTCAATTTCTTCAATTTTCAATTTTTTTGTTCATTGTTTTTTTATCATTTGTAATGGAATCCCCTAACATGTGACAAAGTTCAATCCTAATTCGATCATTCCATTACCATTCGTTCAATACAAGGTCGTCCAAGTAATAGTGATGATACTAGTAAGATGTCCAAATCAACCAGCAAGGGTTGATCGTAATAAAAAAAAGTGTATGTTTTATTCATAAAATTAGGTGTTTCATTCTCATTAACTAAAAATACAACCCTTTTAATAAACGATTTACAAAAGTCACTTTAAATCCTCAATAAAGTCATTAGTCTGCCCTAGTCTTAGACTTAGTAAAACCTACCCATTAAACCTAAACTTTAATGTGCCCAAAAAAAAGTAAGATTTCCAAACCAAGCATATATAATAACAATAAGTCTTGCTTGTGACGGGTCGACCCGTTGCAAGCTTCCGACGGGTCAAATCCCCCTCACAAAGAACAAGTGGCAAGGCAAGTGGGGGGATCCATTTACCCCCACTTGCTTCTCCACTTGTTCTTTGTGAGGGGGATTTGACCCGTCGCAAGCTTACGACGGGTTATCCCGTCACAAATGAGAATTTGTGATATAATAATTAAGGAACAATCTTTTTTACAAAACCTCTAATATATTTCATTTGATATATTTTCTCTTGTATGTTCACTTAATAAACCAAGTAATTTATTGATTGTTTAAAAAGTTAAATAATAGCCGATGATAATATTACTCTCTCGATTCTTGAATATAATTATTCTCTTATCCTGATACATCTACTTTTCAACACTTTACTATCTCTCGAAACTCCAATACATGAGTAAATATTAGAGTGTATAAAATGTATACTTAAATAAATCATTATTGAAGATAGGTATATCCGTCTTCAAGGAGACCGGTTATTTTAACCCCGAAAGATTTAGGTACTTGTAGACTTGTAGTATGCTGAGACGTGCGGATAGTTCACTCACCACTGTTTTAACCCTGAAAGTTCAACGAGCTCCATGTTAAACAAAAAAAAAGGTTGCTAATTATGAGGCTAAAAGGTCAAAGTTTATGCATTGACTTGGTCAACTTCATAAATAATAATTTCCTTTTCAATGATACGAAGTCATAGCATACATACAGTTTCCTAGTTTCCCTTTTCGTCAAGTAATAATAATAAGTGTAGTTAGAGACTACTACGTACTCCTTTGAAAGACCAATTCGTTAACTTAAAAGGTGATGTGATAGATATTTATTTTAAATTATTGTAATATTAAGATAAAATATTACGGTATAATGAAAAATTCTTATGCCATTCGGGAGTACCGTCCTCTTTACAGCTAAAAAAGGAGGAGCAAAAGAAATATTATAAAGCCTTAAATGTAAAGAGTACGGTCCTGCATAAAAATATACGAATTTTTCAGTCCTTAACTTTTGCATTTTATTTTGAAAAGTATTAAGAATCAAAGTAACAACCAATTTTAAAAACATTTCTCTTCTTGTAGGGTTATGAACCTCTACATTTTTGTCAATTTCCTCTATTACCTTCAATTTAATATGTGAAATAATTCATCCGTCCCGATCAATAATTTACACTTTTCTTTTTGTTGGATGTTTCAGTTAATAGTTTACACTTTCATTTTTTATGAAATAAACCAATCCATACCATATGGATGAGGACTATTACATATTCTCCTTATTTCAAATTGCTTTCGACTTTTTAAATTCTTGTAAAATCATTTAACTCTCCTTACCTTAATAATCGTGTATAAAACAATTGTAAATTTTTCAATGATCGAGACTACGGGAGTATATTATTTCTTCCTCACATTATCATTCATTACTCGAAAATTGTGATAGACGAGATGTTAGATCGTTTTGAGATGAAACTCGAACAACTAAAAAACATGATCAGAGAAGGAGGGAGTATATAATTATTGACTAGAATGGAGGGAGTACATAATTATTGACTTAAAAACATACTGCCTTTTTTTTCCAGTAAATAATTTACGTTTACTTTATTTTGTGTTAGGAGTAGAAAATAAATGTAAACTATTGACTAGTATTGAGGAAATATATAATTATATAAGTCATGAATATAGCATAGAAGCAACCAAAAACTATGACATCTCCAAATGTAATGGAGGTTTCAAAATTAGCTTGCAAATGCCATTATTGTTGCTTTAATCCTCTCTTAAGCTATCCAAACTCTTTAGATCATCAAAGTTCAACAAACATTAATTCATCAACATTTCAATATGATTTTGCAACTGCCACAATTTCGTCACTTTACCCTCATATTCAATTCACAAACCCTGAATCTCTCCCAACTTTACAACAATCCTTTAGAAGATTCACTTCTTCCTTTCCTCAATACCTTAATACCGTTGAAGTTGATCAAATTCGCGCTATCGACTTTCCACATCTTTCGAAATCTTCCAATATTACCCTTGATTACTTTGGACATGCCCTCTTCTCCTTTACTCAACAACAAGCTGATCAAGAGTTTGTAGCATCATCATCATCTTCATCTACGACAACTCGACCGCGACCAAAACTATGTCGTTTTGAGGTTTCACACAAGGCAAAGGAACCCTCTTGTGGTGAAATTGAGACAAGCTTTGAGTCTAAGCTTAAGGGTAGAATTATGAAGTACTTAAACATATTAGAAGATGACTACTCCATGTACTATACAGCTAGCCAAACGACTGCGTTTCGGGTTGTTGGTGAGTCTTACCCTTTTAAGTCTAACAAAAAACTTGTAACTGTTTATGATCATGAGAATGAGTGTGTGGAAGCAATGATTGAGAGCTCCAAGAACAAAGGAGCTCGAGTTTCGAAGGCCGAATTCAAGTGGCCTAAGTTGAAGATTCATTGTAAGAAATTAGAGGAAATTGTGTTAGGAAATAGTAATAATAGTGGCATTATTAATAAAAATAGTAATAATAATAATAAGAAGAAATTAAATAAAGGGTTGTTTGTTTTTCCAATTCAATCAAGAGTTAGTGGAGCAAGGTACTCTTATCAATGGATGAGTATGGCAAGGGAAAATGGTTGGCATGTTTTGCTTGATGCTACTTCACTTGGTCCTAAAGATATGGACACCTTAGGTTTATCCTTATTTCAACCCGATTTTTTAATTTGCACATTTTATAAGGTTTTCGGTGACGATCCATCCGGGTTCGCTTGCCTACTAGTCAAGAAATCGAATCCCTCAATTTTGAACCAATCTAATTTTTGGTCTACTCGAGGGATTGTTACCCTAATTGACAATAGTCATCACGAGGGTGCAGGTACGGGTACAAGTACAACCCTGGGTGATGACCAGGAAACCTCAGGTCACCAAAGTGAAATTTCTTATACTACCGGTCAATGTGATATTATCGAGTGTAAGGCATTGGACCATGCCGATTCACTAGGACTAGCCCTAATTAGTACTAGGGCTAGGTGTTTAGTGAATTGGATAGCAAATGCATTGTTAGCTCTAAGTCACCCTCATTCGGATAAAAATGTTCAATTAATACAAGTTTACGGTCCTAGGGTGAGGTTCGATAGAGGACCGGCCTTGGCATTTAATGTTTACGATTGGAAAGACGAAAAAGTTGATCCATTGTTAGTACAAAAACTTGCTGATAGAAATGGGATTTCACTTGGAGTTGGGTGCTTGAAGCATTTGTGGTTCTCAGAGAGATATGAAGATGAAAGAAACAAAGTTATGGATAAGAAGAACAAACAAAGGGAAGTAATGAAAAGCTTTAAAGGGAAGAGAAGTGAAAAGGTAAAAAATGAAATTACAGTTGTTACTATTACTCTTGGTTTGTTAACAAATTTTGAAGATGTGTATAAAGTTTGGGAATTTGTTGCAAAGTTCTTAGATGCTGATTTTGTTGAGAAGGAGAGATGGAGATATACTGCCCTTAATCAGAAAACTATTCATATATGAATCAAGTGTTTTAGCTATTTTTTGGCTCTTGATCAACAGTTCGTCCTATTTAAGACGGACACTATCCGTCGTAAGCAGAAGACGGATAGTACTCCTCCTACAATATGCAAGTGCGTGGGAGGGTAAGTGGGGGATCCATTTACCCTCCATTTGCCTCCCCACTTGCACATTATGAGATAGACACTATCCGTCTTCAGCTTGTGACAGATAATGTCCGTGACCAATTAGAAAGCTTTGTTGTTGTTTACATAAATATTTATACATACGGAGTATTTGTTTATTAGATCAACTGAATAAATCTATGTAGAGTTTTGGATAGGGTATTTCAATTCTGGAGTTTGTGGTTCTTTGTTTTTCCTTCTGAGGTGTATCGTTTTTCTCTTCAGGCTCCGTAGTGTTTTGACATTGTAATTTTTTCTTTTTTTTTGGAGTTTTCGAAGTCGGGCTCGTATTTTTTTTCGAAGTCGGGCTCGTATTTTTTTTTATGAATGTCTTTTATTTAAACTCTCTTATTTTCCTATATGTGGATACTTTGAAAATCTCTAATTTTCTTTTTTTTACTTCTATTCACAAGGATTTTACAGGTTAATCCTAAATTAACTTAAATCCTTTTCATAATAAAAAAAAAATTATATTTTCACAAAACCAATGATACATACGTTTTAACGTTGTTATTATTATTATTTCCCTGATGCAACCTACATTAAACTAAAGTGTTCAGCCCATGTTTTGACATCCACATTTATGGTTGTATCATGTACAGTATGTGCTTTCGGGTACAAAGAATCATGTGTGTATTCACTCAATAACATCACTTGCTAGCTAGGTAGCACGAAAACGGACACGGACACGGACACGGATACGTGATACGGCATCTCGTGAAATTTAGGACACGGGACACGACATTTAAATTTAATAAAATATATACTCCCTCCAGTGGTGGAGCTGGGGGGGGCTAGCAGGGGCGGTCGCCCCCCCTGGGCCCTGGCGGTTGAAATTTTCGAAGTTTTTAGCGAAATTTTTCGAAATTTTTTAAAAGTACCTTATGAAAATAGTCGTTCGCCCCCCCTAAAATTTTTCGCCCCCCCTAAATTTAAATCATGGCTCCGCCACTGACTCCCTCCTAGTCGCTCATTTCTTCCCTCTTTCCTTATTGGGTAAGTCGGGTTTTATTCCCTCTTTCCCTTTTTGTATGTGGGGTAGTGTGTTTTGTGTGGTGCAAATTAATTTGTATGTGGGGTAGTGTGTTTTGTGTGGTTCAAATTCATTTCTTTAATTTTTATGCAAAAGGGAAAGGGGAAGAAATGAGTGACTAAGAGGGAGTATTTTATAGTTATAAATAATGTACGATTTTATTTGTATATTGGTATTTGATATTAAATGTAAATAGTTAAAGGTAAAATTTGACTCTGACTATAATTTATTCTCATTACCAACCCAACTCAGCTTCTAATCAATCTCTTTTAGTCTTTCAACCTCTCATTTCTTATTTATAGGTGTCTGTGTGTCCGTGTGTCCGACACGGGACGGCTAGTTAGGAGGAGTGTCTGTGCTACCTAGCTTGCTAGTAGACATGTCAAAAGATGATCTGACCCAAAAGTTTATCGAAATCCGTTCGAAAATAACCCGCTCTTTTCAACTCAAATTCGAAAACGACTCATCCTGGTAATAACCTGCATATTTAGGGTTAAGATCCACAAAACCTGTGACCCGATCTAAAAATAGCTAAATTTATTAAAAAGTTATATTTAAAGCAAATAAAATTAATTTTAAATGAAAAAAATAATTTCAACTTTAAATGTTTTGCATTAAATTATGCTTATACTGACTTTAAAGTAAAGTTTTATCAGATGATTAATTACTTGAATAATAACCATATAAAAATAGTCACTTCATGCCACGCACATGTGATAATTGATCAATCCAATATTTCATATCACATTGTGATATTGAATATATTAAGCGGAAATATGCTTATTGTTACTAATATTATGCATTAAACTTGAGAATTATAAAAATTAAGAAAACTACATATTTATAATTACAAAATACATATTTGTGAAAAGGCGTAAATATGGTCAACCAGATCGAAATGTCCAACCTCTAATTGGTAGTAAGGATTCCTTACCCCCAACCCCCAAAATATGAGATTTCATTACCCCTTTAACAGTTTAACCCACACACCACCATCACTAATCATCATTATTGCCTATTTGCCCACCGACAAGTCAATGATCAAGACGACCAACAGAACTGCCTCGTGGTCGCCGCCTTTTAACTCCCCTTCACCTTCATGTCGCCACCCACAGCTACCACCGAGAACATGTACTACCGTCGACGTCGCGTCGGCAACACCATTCTCGACTTTCCTGCCACTTGGAGTTGGGTGGTTACTATGTGACAGTCTCAGTGCAATCTGCCTTGCTAAAGGATCAAGTCTATCATGGGTATCATTTCCTAAGAAATGAGAAGAGGATTATGGTGAACAAAGTGGCTACTGCTCACAACCCAGCTGATATGTTTACCAAGCCAGTTCCTTAAAGCAATTTCCAACACTATTTGGACTTGCTAAATATCTGAAGCATTTGATTGCCCCTTAGAGGGAAATATCAAAGGGCGAAGGGTTTTTTTCTTGTTCATTTGGCATCTATGGGGGTGCATTTGGTACATCTGTCTAGTTGAGAGAGGATTCAAATCAAGGTGGAGATTTGTTGGATTTATCCCTTGAATCGGTTTAGTTGCCACTTCGAGTGACTATGCGGGGATCTGTTTTGGGTCTTCTAAGATTTTTGTATTAGGTCTTAGATAATAGTATATAAACTCTCTAACCCTAACCCTATCTAGCAGTTATACGTATCATAACACTCGGAATCTGAAACGCTGTAAAAACTCCTTAACATTAATAAAATTCTCATTCCATCTGCCCTGTAGATGTAGCTAACACACCGTTAATGAAGCACATAAATCTATGCATTTTTATCTTTATTATTTATTATATTTTCTTTCTCGTTTCTGTTATAACATAATGTATTTGGCCGATCTGATTTGCTTCACGCCAATTTAGGAAGAAAAGATGGGTTATATTTATATAAGGAGTACATACATAAAGGCCACAGTCCATTTTTTTTTTTTTGGTACCTAAGAGGGGCCAAGCCCAAGGCCACAGTCCATTATAATATTATGGAAATCATAAGTACTTCATACATGGCATCCATATTTAACCGAACTACAAGTAGTCCATAATTATTGTAATACATATAAAAGTCATGCGTATATATTATCTTAAGCGCGCACTTAGGCGCATTAACTAGTTCCGCATGTATACATGCGGCTTAGTTGTTGCAATAACTCAACGAAGACGAGGCAAAATACTTGCCAGACTTGGCCAATTGTCCGTAATTTTCTTGACACCTCCGATAAGCTCATCATTAATCTCTCCCGGAGTAAATTTGATAAGCACGTAAGAATCGCCTTTGAAAATGTAGGCCTCCTTATCACGGTGGGAGGCAAAAGCGCCATCAAAACCGCCATTTTCAAATATAGTGCCCTTAAAAACAGGCCAGAAATCTTTTATGTAACCATAAGCCAGACGTCCTGAATTTTGTGTACCATAGTTGATACGGGCATATTTGTCCCCATTAAACAGGTACGCCTCGTCTTTGCTAGACGTCTCGAAAGCAGCGTCTACTCCGCTTTCAAACACTGTCCCTTGTAAGAAAGGGAACATGATCGTAATGGGTAATGGACCTTGAATAATTTTGTCGCTTCTTGACTCCGATGGGTAGTTCCATTTTGCAACATTGTTCCAGGCGAAAATGTAGGCTTCACCCGAGTTTTGAGTTCCGAAGGCACAATCAATACCATCCTCAAAGATGGTATGCTTCAGGGATGGAAATTCAGATAGTTTTGCAGGTCCATATAATATCTTGTCGTCTGTCGTACCCGGTGCGTAATCCTCTTTCACGTACTCGTTTTTCATGAATATGTAGGCTTGGTTGTTGATATCAGTCTTAAATGCTGCTGTCACGTAAATGTTATTCGACATCTTTTTCTTCTGCAATGATAGAGAATAGTTCTGTTACGGAGTAAGTCGCTTAGCCACTTTGCGATTTGGGATAAAAGTCGATGGATAGCTCAACGATCTAAATGACTCGTAAACATGTAGAGAATACTAAAATATCTAAAAAAAAGTTTACAGATTTTCAACTTCTAAAAAAATATTCATCATCTACATAAGCGTCCTAAGCTAGTCAACAGTTAACGTCTAAAACACAATAATCGACGGAAATGATAATTAAGGTTATGCTTAATGATAATAAAGAAACTTAGGGGTAGCATATATGTTTCCAAAAGTCCATGGATACCACATAGAAAGTCAAAAAATTTAGGGTATCACGTAGAAAATCCCAAATATTTATCGACAAAGTAAAATTTCACAAAAAAATAAAAATTAAAAGAGCAAAGAATAATGAAGTAGAAGCATACAAAGCAGAACCTTGGATAGATGTTGACCAAACTCTTGTTGATGTTGTAAAATAAGAGTTGAAATAGTCCTCTTTTATAGTTGAAGTAGGGAAGTATTTCTGTGTGCGTAAATATCATGCATGATGCACCTCCCAAACAACAGTGGTGCTTTCTGTGATTTTCGTTTTATATTATTGTCATGAAAAGATGATGTTTGACATGAAAAGATGATGCTTCACCTGAAAAGATGATGCTTGAATTTTAATGGTGAGTACAAATGAATTTATTATGGGTTAAACGAGCTAATAATTTGGTCATATAACTTATGAAATGGGGTTTTTACGTGTGATAAGAAATTTATCAAGTCATGTAAACTTTACATATTTGGGCCTTAAGTTCAATATATATATACTGTTACAATTTGATAGAGTGCATATCATATAATTTTGGATCTGAGATTCTACAAGATTTATTTTACAAAGATGAGAAAATATGTCCATATAATGAATTTGGTTTATAATTCAAAGTTTTAAAGATGTGTAATAATTTAATATATATTCTCGGGCAGAAAAGCTCAAGCATTTAGAATATTCAACAAGGCTATAAATGATTTTCTTGCTCAAAAGGCTAAAACTCTGTGCTATTAAGAGTAGAAGAATGACTAATAGGGTTCTAACTATTCAGGATTAGCAGGAGGTTAGTCATGAAGATATTTGTAACTCTGTGACAAGTGTTCATGTGTCAACTGTTAGAAGAGGTAAACTTCTTAATGATCAACAAACAGAGAGGCTCCTTCAACCCGTAATTGATGATGAAATTAAAGCGGCAATTGATGTCGTCGTCGGGATCATCCGCCCCATCAACGTCACCCGAATGTTGAGACCGTCCAAGAAAAAGAAGAGGATGACGACTAAAACTAAACATCTTATATGTACAAGTTTAAACTCATTTTTATAAACTATTATAGTGTTTATTAATGTAAACATTGATGATGGAACTATTGTAATTTTTATAAATTAATACCAATATAGTATTTTCGTCCAAGATCTTTCTATTTTCCTTTACTTTTCCCTTTCTTTTAAAAATAGATTGTTGCTCAGTCCCCTAGCTTAGCCTGGCCCTAGCCAGCCAATCAATGAAGGGCCTGTGCCTGACCAAAACCAACCCAGCACAGCCCGGGCCTAACCAAAATTAAAATAAATACCAACATATATCAAATATGATCTTCACTTATACACGAATAAAATTATGATTAATGGCCCCTAAAAACAAGTATGATTAATGGTATAATTTTTTTATTTATTATTTTGTCATTTATGAAATTGATATATTTTTTTTATTAAAAAAATAAGATTGAGAGAGTATTATACATTTATACACCATACTCTTGGGTGTATGATGTAATTACTCTGTCTCGCTTTTGGTCTTTTGGATAAAAGTTAACTTAGCTCGTAAAGGTACGCTGTTAACTTAGCATATAAGATAATCAACAAGGGTTGACCCCAATGGTAGGAGTTCACTTTCTAGCCTTGAATTCAGGGTTCGACTCTCATTGAGTTAAAATATAGTCATGTTGGTAGGCAATCTGTAAACACCACTTTAAACCCTCAATGAGATCGGTGCTTGCCCTGACCTTACAATGGATAAGGTCTACCCTTAACCTAAACTTTTTAGCACAAAAAAAACTTAGCATATAGATACGACTCAAATTATATACTCCATTTTATCATGTGGTAATGTATGCACACATTAAAACGGATTTAAAAGAATTTTTTTAGCAACATTAGAAAATACTCACTTCAATCAAATGCAAATTATCCATTTGTTTTAGGGTGGTCTTCAAGGCAACATTTTGACCGCGTTTTTCTTCCTTTATTTATAGATTTATTTCACAAAAAATATAATTTTATGAAAGATATTTCTGTGACAAAACTAAATATATTACTTCCGTCTTTCAAAGTTTTATATATTCTGATCTATAAATGGTCAAAATTTTAAAAGTTTGACTTTTAAAAAGTAAATGGGTAGTTAATTGGAGCCTTGAAGGGAGTATTAATTTGTACATCTCCGTAACCCTGAATAATGTATGGGCCATATGGTAAACTTCACAAATAGTCGTTCATATGGCCTCCACGTGCACCACGAGGGCTTTTTTGGGTTTCTTTTCTGAAAGCCCATGGAACACGAGTTGCATGCCTTCCTCTTGCAATATTATCAAGGAGAATAATTTATTAGACAATCATAATTCATAACTTATGTAATTCACAAATTCTCATTTGTGACGGATCGACCCGTCGCAAGTTTGCGACGGGTCAAATCCCTCTCATAAAGAGCAAGTTGGGGGAGGGATGCAAATGGAGCCCCTCACTTACCTTGCCACTTACTTTTTGTGAGGGGGATTTGACATGTTGCAAGTTTACGACGAGTCGTCCCGTCACAAGCAAGACTTATTGTATGTAATTATGTGATAATAGCAACTGCTAGTGTGTATATAATTTGAAATTATTTATTTATTCACCAAATGTTGAATATTAATTTTTCAATTTTTTACAAGTTTAGGAGTAGTTCATAAATAAAATACTTTGTATAATTCAAAGTATAAAGCATCTTTATCTCATTTATGGGATGAGTAACTTTTGGGAATTACAAATAAGTAAATAACCAATGTATTTGCATTTTTTTTACAAATTATTATCACGTATTTGCGTTTTTACCAATAACCCCTCACCTTTAATGTATATTTTCTTGCTCGGTTCGCTTCTCTATAAACATGATTTATTTTCACCGTCCACTGCGTTAAAAAAAATATTGTATATTATAGACTTCCCGTTGTTGGGTCTTCGTTCTATTATTCAAGAAGATATTTATGGGGTAGCTTTGCCCCGAGTCATAGCTGCTTAGTCTTCAGGGTTTCCCTATTATGGAACCAAAAAAAAATATATTCTTCAATCACCACCGAATTTTTACCCCGAGCATCTTTTTTCTTATTTTCCAACGTATTAAGTAACAATTAACGCACAATTCAAAAATTACCCTCATCGAGTTACCTTGACGACATTTCCCCTTTACTTCTCAATTTCCCTAAATTCCTCAATTTATTCCAAACCGTAAATTCCTAAATCTTTTAATCTCCAAATCAATCAATCTATTTCTCTCAATCCCTAAATATCAACAATTTAGTGCATCTTATCTTCGCCGAATTGTTTTGACTAGATCTATTGAACTACACAAGGTGGTTGGGCAACAAAAAAGATTACAAGGTGCAATCACATTAACAAAGAAATATATAATTAAGGCCTCATTTGGTTACCTCATACAAATGGCAGAAAAATAGAAATCCCATTATTTGGAAAAATGAGAGATGTTTGTTTACCCCAAATTATAGGATTTTCCTTTTCCCATGAATTGCCAACTCATCTATAATAGAGTAGTTTAATTACCTAGCCCCTTTATAGTTGGAAATTCCTGTGTTAATTTAATTCCTGCATGCCAGCCAATCGAGTTTTGGCCAATTCACATGATTTGTCCAATTCGGGTGTTTAGTAAAATCGTGGGAAATTAACTCCCGTATGGTAACCAAACGAGGCCTGACTATCAAGATTAGAAGTTGCAATCACTATATAATCCATCATCCATCATCAAGTACCAGCTTTTTAAAAAATTATTATTTTACTGACCCATAAATTTTCGGATTGAGAGAAATTGATTGATTGATTTAGGATTAATGGATTTAGGAGTTGGAATAAATTGGGGTATTTAGGGAAATCGAGAAATAGGGGAGTAAAGTAATGATTCAGTCATAGTAAGTTAATGAGGGTAATTTTGGAATTTAGAGTTAATTATCGCCTAACAAGTCGAAAATAAGAAAAACGATGTATGGGGTAAAATTACGGTGGTGATTGGGGAATACATTAAAGGTGAGGGGTCATTCTAACGTGATGGTAATTTGTAAAAAAAAATATGCAAATACGTGATGGTTATTAGTAATTTTTCTTAACTTTTATTTCACTTTTATTTCCTATGAAGTTTTAAGTTTTACATGGTTCTTTAGGATATTGTTATTATTGTTATTATTGAAAATAAAATGTGATTCTCTTGAAATTAATTAAATAATGGGGGTCGTGTATTCGAGTTTATTTGAACAGCTCTTTCACACAACAAATTTTAAATTATACTCCGTATATTAGAGTTTATTTAGCCCCTTGACCAAAAAGCGTTTTGAAGGAGCATAATTTTTTTTTTTAAGTTATTGAATATTTTTTTTCTATTTTTCAACTTCAATAAGATCCTCAATTATGTAGGTTTACATTAACTCAAGATTGAGTTGGCATTTGGAACTTTTCGACACTTTGCATTATTGAATAGTGTAGAACTAGTAGTACTTCCTCCGTTCCATAGAATAGTTTACGTTTGCTTTTTGAGCACTATTCATAAGTGAGGAGAATCTTTAATATAAAAGCTAATGTATATAATAAAAGATAGTCATGTGAGATTTTGTTTAAATTATCTTACCGAGTACATTATTAATATCAAATTTTTATAATTTTTCGTGATATGTAATTAAAGATATAAATAAAAGAAAATGTGCATTAACGAACGTGTATAAAGCAAACGTAAACAATCAAATGGAACGGAGAAAGTAATACATACTGTACTACATGAATCCTAATTAGGGATGGCAATGGTTTCCGGATTATGTACAGATCTGAGATCTAAATTTTACGGGTCGGATCTGGATTGCAATATTTTGGATTCAGTGGATATAAATATGGATCGGGTCCATATGCGTAAAAATAGACCGAATATGGATCCATATTGTTGATATACGGATCTTACCCTGGATCCACTTTTATTTATTTCCAAATAAAAATTAAAAAACAAGTTAAAAAAATAGTTAAATTTCTTAAAGTTTTTATAAACTAAGCTCTGATTTCTTTCTTATTAATATTTTTCGGAATCAAAAATTTCTTTTTTATTGCTACTTTATTTTTTGAAACTTAATTTAGATATCTTTACAACTTTATTCTTAACATTTTGTATTCTAATATTAAAAAATAGTATGGTGAGATATAATAACCCGAAAATAATATTTTAATATATGAAAAATGATTTTTTCTTACCATAAAAATGATACGGGATAGATCCGGATCCCAGATTCACAAGATACGGATCTGGATATGAGAATTTTAGACCCTATAGATATGGATCGGATTTGGATCACTATACGAGATAAGGATATGGATCTAGATCCTATAGAATCCTATCCAAGTCCTATCGATTGTCATCCTTAATCCTAACATGATATCATAAAATTAAGCAGGGTCATCAGCCCAAGGGGGTGTTTGGTGGGTCATTGGATAAGGGTCGAGTCTAAAATGGACCACTAGGAGCGGATTTTGGCTACGTAGTCTATTGCCTGAGATCTTTTAATCTTTTATCATATAAAAATTATTACATCTAAAGTTCAAAATTAGAAATGTAGTCTAGTGGTTAACCAATTTGATAAGAGGTCACGTGTTATATTATTCATAGTTGCATTCAACACATTTTTTATTTTGTAGGAATTGGGTTCACCGTAGCATTATTTGTACAAATTTTCATTTAATCGACTCATTTAACAGCTAATCTAAATTTGAAATAATTTTGATCTTTTGCGATTTTTTGACGATAAAAGTGTTGAATTATAAGATAATCTCTTCGATTCTCCAAAACCAAAATCAATTTCTTTTTTAAAAATTTAATAGCTAATTTTACGATTTTGTCTACGGTCTCAAAATATTTAGAGCCGGGCCTAAATAAAAACAATTAGTCTTACTTGTGACGGGTCACGGGTCGGATCCCTCTCACAAGTTTGCAAGTGAGAGGGCAAGTAGGAAATCAATGGTTTTCCAAATCAATGGTTTTCCACTTGCCCTCCCACTTGTAAGCTTGTGAAAGATCCGTCATAAATGAGAATTTGTGAAATGGTTGTTGAAAATTTATTCCACGATTGTTGCATTACTTACGTCTTGACAATCTTGAGATTCTTGACAAGCAATGCCAAGTCACCGAACCTGACATACGTGAAACCTACGTGCGTACGTACAACATCTAAGTTACGTTTTTCGTATATCACTAATGTCATGGTTTTTTCGTGGGTAAGGGTGACTAGGCAAGTTCGGGATTTATGATATGTTGTAGATTTGTAGTGAAATTATACTCAATCACAACTACTCCCTCTGTCCCGGTGAGATGTTTACACTTCCTTTATTTTGTGAGGGGGAAATAAAGCAAGTGTAAACAATTGACTGGGACGGAGGTAGTAGTACAAATACATTATTTTGAGAATAAGAGGTAATTTAAGTGATAAGAGTATTTTTATTCCAATCATGAAGTTAGGGGTCCGCTTCTCACCCGAAACATAATGCGCTCATTTGAAAAAAAAAACACATTACTTTAGGATATAAACAAACTTAAGAATGAATGGTAAAAGACTAAAAGCATAATTAATGGTATAATCGAGAAGTGATGAATTCTCCATGTTTTTTCAATATTGGTGCAACACATTCTATACCATTTGATAAGGTGGACTCGCCTCTCTTCGTGGGTGCTTCATAAATGAAGGACTCCTAACATAGTACCCCTTCACGTCCTTAAAATGTTCCATATTTTGATTGTAGGGCATATATTAATTTAATTTCCTTTGTAAAACTTGATTTAAGATTCATATTATTTGAAACGTCACATTTTTTCTCTACCTTCCGATCCTTTTTCTCCATATCTTCTTATTCTTCTTAAATTCCGCCAAAAAGTAATGTGAAACATCTTTACAAAAGTGGAGGGAGTAACATACATAACAGAGTTCCTAACAACTTCTGTTACAAAAATTATAAACAACTCTTCTATAAAACCTTTTAATAATATGAGTGACAACTGACAATACATAAATGCTTATCCCATAGATATATATGTAAATAATGTTGTTAAGATTAGAATTCTACTTTAGATCTTAGATGGAGTGCTAGGGTGAAGGGTCATATTGAGGATTTTAATACGTAAGGTTGAACAAATATATACGATATAATTTTGATATACGGATACGATACAATATACGTTTTAATTACACAAATTTTCGTATATACGATATGGTTTTTTGAAAACTATTTTGGGTTGGGTCAAACAATAACAAAACTGGGTATACGACTTCTGATATGCTGTTTGCAAAGGAAAAAAACAAGAAAAATCTCACAAAAACTAAATAACTTAATTATAACAATCAGTATGTCTTGTTTGCGACGGATCGGATCTTGCGACGGGTATTTTGTGAGAGGAAATGGGTAGAGGGGACAAGGTGGGCACCCCCCATGTGCTTTTCCACTCACCCGGTATTTTGTGAGAGAATATAGTATCCGTCTTAAGCTTGCGACGGATAGTGTCCGTCACAAATGAGAATTTGTGTATAAAGGTAGTGTATGGGACCCCGCAATTGATTTCACTTTCATGATTTCAATTGAAAAAGTTCAAATGTTAAAAATTTAATTCCAAATCAAATTTCATAAACACGTTCGGGATCACTTGAAATTCAACTCTAAATTTCTATTTTCCAGTGGTGATTGCGAAATCATGGAATTGGAATTCTAACTTGGCATGGTTGGTCGAAGTAAACAGTTTTTTGTTTTTCTGGTGAAAAAGTACTTAATAAAAAAATATTGTGACAGAAAATATTTGCGATGAGGGAAAAAAATACTCGCTTTATTTTACCCTCACAAAATAAAGTATGTGTGAACTATTTATTGGGACAAAAGGAGTCTATTAAAGGAGATCAAATAGTGATGGAACTGAATAACTACTAATACTTGTATAAAATCGTTTTACATAAGTATTATTGTAAAACTAAATCTTATTTTACTTAACTACCCACGTAAGGGTGGTTACCACTTACTTTTATGAGTGCATTAAGGTAAATAGATTGAAGATTTACATTTTGGTTCAACAGGGCGGAATAGAATAAATTGAAGTTTAATAGTAGGGGTGAACATCGGTCCAAAACCGGACCAAAGACTGAAAACATAAATTTTTTGGACCGAATACCGGTCCTAAAAATTTCAGTCTTGGACCGGACCGAACCCAAAATATTCGGTCCGGTCCGGTCTTAGACCTAAATGGACCGAAAAATATAATTTGTTAATAAGAAGTATACCCTAATTCAATTTATTTTCACAAAATTAAACATTTATAAATAATCAAACTACCATTTGATTAAAATAGTCGTTAATATTGCATTTGTATTGTCTTTTGAAGGTAAATTACCCAACAACTTCATGAAATTATAAATATTATCCTTAAGAAACATTAAATTCAGTGTATTCGGTACGGACCTAAAATAACCGGTCTTGGTCCGGACCGGACCGAAAACCAAAACCTACAAAAAATGTGGACCGAGGACCGAACCTAAAAGAATTCGATCCGGTTTCGGTCCAGACCAAATGATCCGGTCCAGTCCATTTTTCCGTTCCGGACCTAAAGTTGCTTAGCCCTATTTAATAGTAGAGGAGTATGAGGCTTTAAATCTATACTTGTTTAATCTTATTTGGTTCATCAAAAATTTGTAAAGGGTGATAGAGTGTGAATCCATGGGAGGAGGATGGAATACGATTCCAAGGGGTTGATGTGAAGTTAGAATCTGAATCCATTAGGTATCTAATTCCAATCCAAATCACCCTAACCCAACAATAGGATGGATCAAATACATTCCATTTCATTCCAAAGTTGTCAACCAAACACCCCAGTGTAATAAAACCGACTTATAAGAAACTTTCTCCTCGTTTTGGGTACGGATTTGGAAGCCCAAATTTTAACTTAATCGAAATCGTTGAGAAATGATCTCAATTCAAATTCCAATTCATGATTTATAGTTTAACGCTTTCAAACGCTTCAAATATTTCAATTATCGAATTTAATTCCAATTATTATTTTGTAAGAATACCCAAAGAGAAACGTAGGCAAATCACAGGATCCTGAAATTATAAAACACATATTCTCATTTATAACAGGTCAGATAATACTTACATGGGTAAAAAAAGACAAGCCATTTGCAATTCCTTAAGCTTGTCTTATCTACCCAAGTGAGGGCCAAATAACCTGTAAAAATCTTTTGACGAATATATCCGTCACAAAGTAGTATTATCGATTATAAAATTATTTGTGAGGGAACCAAATGGAGACAACATGGAACCCCAAATGTTTATATATAAGAAGATGCCAACCAAATAAGCTTGAATAAGAAAAAGTAGCATCTCAAATCCAACTCATCATCTCCTCTTCAAATCTCTACCTTTCTTCCTTTTTTGTTCTTCTCTCAACTGTCGTTGTAAACGAGGGAAAAACTCTCCTCTTTTTTTTTTTTGGGGCTAAGGAATTTAATAAAGTTTGCAACTTTTTCACTTCCTTTTATTTATTTTATTTATTACATTTGTAAATCCAAATATTTTCTCTCAAAACTACAAAAAATGGCGGCTCAAGTGAAGAACGTGGGAATTCTTGCCATGGAAATCTATTTCCCTCCTACTTGTGTTCAACAGGTACAATTTATAACAATTATACTCAATATAATCAATTAAAGATACAATTTTTTGTATGTTTTTGATGAAATTTGTAATGGGTAGTTGAATTTGTCCATGATGTTATTCTTGGGTAAGGCGGTTTTACACTAATATTATAACCCGGTTTTTGAAAAGTTAGTTACCATTTAAATCCGCTTTTACAAATTTATTAGGTAAGGCCGTCTTATACAAGAATTTATTAATTAATGTAGATGTTATTAGGCTCAATCATACTGTTCTCTGTTTTTTTTTCCCCAAAAAAGTTAGACTTTTTTAAATGGGGTTTTTTTTAAGGGAAGAAATGGGGTTTTAGATATGAATAATATAGAAAATGGAATCTTTGATTTATCTTTTAGCTTGATGAAATGTATGAGAACTCATTGTATAGTTTTGTGATTATTGATTGTTTGACTTATTTAATCAATTAGTGTTTTTTTTACAAACATTGATATGAAGTACTGAAGTCAACTCTTTGTACATTTAAGAAACTAAGCTAATATTTGTTATGTAAGCATTGCTTAAGATGGGCATTATCCGTTTAAGCTTAAGACGGATCAACAAAACTTTTGGTGTTTCCTAGGCAACAAATGGGGTGTTTTGGTATGTATTTGATCCGTCTTAAGCGTAAGACGAATAGTGGCCGTCTTAAATGAGAATTTGTGATATTTGTTATATATGAGCAACTTTCATTGTGTTGTTTGTTTTGATCTTAATTTTTTTTTGTGGTGAATTTATTATGTGTTATAAAGGAAGCATTGGAGGTTCATGATGGAGCTAGTAAAGGAAAATACACCATTGGACTTGGACAAGATTGCATGGCTTTTTGTACTGATGTTGAGGATATTATTTCCATGAGGTTTCAACTTTAATTCCTGTATATATTGTTTGTTCATTATCGCTTCTCGAGCGAGGGAGAGGGAGAGGATTTATCATCTGTTATTTCACCAATTTCTTACCACATTGTTTATCACAAATCCTAAGATTGTTGGGTCTCTCAATGCGTTCGTTCTCTATAGTGAAAGATGTGTGGCTGCATCTTCTTGTTGTGTTATTTTTTAACACGGTTACTGATTTCTAGCGTCCAGATTAAGTGATACTCCCTCCATCCCGTTTGACTTTGGTGCGTTAGAGTTCAAGCGATGTCAACTTTGGCTGATTGGTTAAACTTCTTTTCTTCTTCTACATGTATTATTGAGAAATTACTGGTCGAAGTTGATATTGTTGGACCATCAAAATCGAATGAGGATGGTTCAATTGAGATGAAGGTAGTGCATTTGAGAGCATTTATGTTGTGCTGAACTAGATGTCTAGAAAATTGTGCTGTCTCATAATGTCCAAGAGATTTGTTATTTCCTGGCAGTAACTAATTCACTTGTCGCACCTCGTTATCGCTTTGGGTTTATGCATTACAATAGTTAACTGTCTTATTTACTCTGCCTTTGTAGTTTGACAGCGGTGAACTTCCTCCTTGAAAAATATAACGTTGATCCAAAACAAATTGGTCGGTTGGAAGTAGGAAGTGAAACGGTCTTGGACAAGAGCAAATCTATCAAGACATTTTTAATGCAAACATTTGAGGTATCTGCCTGATCGACTTATTAGCGTTCTGCTTACGTACGTCAGCTTGTAACTCTTCATTCCTTGATGATCTGCTGATATCTTTGTTTCTTTTTTAAAATTCATTCTGTCGCCAGTAAGCTTTATCGTATTTCTTATTTCCCAGAATTATTAGGAGAGGGTTGTAGACTTATAGTTATAAGTTTACGCTTGGAATAGCTTAAGCAATGAACATTTGACTACGGAGTATTCGAGAATGATTTAACGCATGCTAGCATTAAAAATGTTATGTACTTTCACAGAAAGGCCACATGTGGTCCATTAATTACATTAAGTATCCTGTAGCTCTTAAACGTAGCCCGGAAAATTGTACACGATATGTACTTTTGAAGAGGGCAATAATAAGCACATTCTTAAATGTTTATGCAGTGAAAAAAATTTTAATTTTATGATTTGTACATTGTTATAGCGTCAATATGCTTATAATTCATCTTAATTAGCTATTCATGATATGAAAAAATGGTATCAAGATTTGTTCCCGTCTTCTAAAACCTTTGCTTTCTTCTCTGTAAAATTTTATTGCAGGAACATGGAAATACAGATATTGAAGGTGTAGATTCAACCAATGCATGTTATGGTGGAACTGCTGCATTATTCAACTGTGTAAACTGGGTGGAAAGCAATTCATGGGATGGGCGTTACGGTCTGGTTGTATGCACTGACAGCGCGGTATGCTCAAATCCTCTTCTTTTGTAATTCACCTGCCTCGCTTGAGAAGTTCCTAAAGGCTCGAGCTATAAATGAATTATCGTTTTTTTAAGGGGGTAACTATGGAAATTTAGATGCCGATGTGTTTTGAACCTAGGTTATGAGTATCACCGCCATTGACCTAATAAACTAAACTCTAGCTGACATATGCATGAAATAATATGCTTTGAGCTACTAGCGGAGTTCTTACGATTTCTCTAAATAGGTCTACGCTGAGGGACCAGCTAGGCCCACTGGAGGTGCGGCTGCAATCGCAATGCTTGTGGGCCCAGATGCTCCTATCGTTTTTGAAAGTAAGTTGAGAGGAAGCCATATGGCTCATGTATACGATTTCTACAAGCCAGACCTAGCTAGTGAATATCCAGTAAGTGTAACTCTTCACTGATCTTAACACATAATATTGATTGGTTCTTTTTGTTTTTTCCTGGTTAATCTTAGTTTGCCGTATTTTTCAATATCTCTTAGGTGGTTGATGGAAAATTATCGCAAACTTGTTATCTCATGGCTGTGGATGCTTGCTACAAACATTTTTGCAGCAAGTGAGGCCTTGATCCGCTTCAAAATTGCTCATATAACTATTCCACACATCGCCAAGTGTCTCACCTTTTTTTTCTTTCTCTGTAGGTATGAGAAGTTTGAAGGGGGGCAGTTCTCTTTGAATGACGCCAACTACATTGTGTTCCATTCTCCCTACAACAAGGTATTTTCATCTAGATGTTATGCATATTGTCCGAGTTTTTCTTAGTTCTGAGCAGCAATTACATGGTCGTATTTGCAATTCCTGTAGCTTGTACAAAAGAGCTTTGCCAGATTGATGTATAATGATTTCTTGCGGAATGGCAGGTAACATCCTCTTATTCATTTGAATTCTATATCTGATGTGAGCTCATCTAGGAGAGAAAATGTTACTTATTTCTTACCGACTTTTGTTCTTTATCCGCAGCTCCATCAGTGAAGATGCTAAGGAGAAGTTGGCTCCATTCTCCAACCTATCTATCGATGAAAGCTACCAAAGCAGGGATCTAGAAAAGGTGAGTAACATGAAGTTGACAAATTACTGAAAGGACTACAGGTTAGGTTAGCAAATACATCACGTCAGCAAGTAGCGATAACATGGATAATCGTTCGGTTTTACATTCATTAGCCTCAAAGACGCCCCTGTGGCTGTATTTAAACCACAAAAACAGAAATACGATTTACTGTGATGAATTTGTGGAAAAACTTTCTTAAGGTATCAGCAAATCGAGAACTCTTTCACTGCATCTTTTTTTAATGTGAAGTATGATTTGTTATTGTGTAGGTATCCCAACAAATCGCAAAACCGTTGTATGATAAAATGATTCAGCCTACCACTTTGATACCAAAGCAAATCGGGAACACTTACACAGCATCTTTATATTCAGCATTTGTTTCACTGTTACACAATAAGAATACTACGCTGGTGAGTGCTTGTTATGGAAAGTTTTGAATTTTTCATAGCTAGCTTAATGCCATTTACATTGTCCCCATTTGATGTTGATGGTTGACCGAGGTCAACTTTTTCCGTTACTAATAATCGTAACTTATGATCTTTTTTTGTCTTTTTTTTTTTTAATTTAAAGGCCGGCAACAGGGTGATCATGTTTTCTTATGGAAGTGGGTTGTCAGCAACAATGTTCTCATTTCGCCTAAATGAAGGAGTCCATCCCTTCAGCTTGTCTAACATTGCAGCCGTTATGAACGTTGCCGACAAATTGAAGTCAAGGCACGAGGTATATCTTCCCTAGTTTTTACCTATTACACTTCGACCCCACAAACTGACCCTGCCCTTACCAAGGTCAATCTCTCTCAAGCTTGACATTAAACATAATTTGTCTCAGTTTGCACCGGAGAAATTTGTCGACACTTTAAAGCTAATGGAGCACAGATACGGAGCTAAGGACTTTGTTACGAGCAAAGATACCAGCCTATTGGTTCCAGGTACCTACTACCTTACTGAAGTCGACTCCATGTACCGTAGATTCTATGCCAAGAAACCTGCAAATAACGTCAACATTGAGACTCAGAACGGTTCCCTCAACGGTCACTGATATGTTACGTAATGTAACTGAGGTACGACACAACTGTCAGACTCATGATTATCTAAGAGATGAAAATTGTGTTGTTATTTCTTCCAGTTAGATAGATGTTTGTGACTTGTGATATCTTGGATTTTTTGAAATCATTCATTCTATGAGTGTGAGGTTTTAGTTTTTTTCTGTCTGATTTCGGTTGTCTAGTTTTGTTTCAATCGAAAGGAAAAAAGTGTGTGATTAATTAGCGATTTATCAGCAGTTTGTACTCAAATAAGTTAAATGGTGCATTTTTACTATTCATTACAAAAACCCGAGGAACGCGCTCATGGTTTTTTCAGTTTTAAAAAAAAAGTAGCTAAGGTAGTTTTACTTATAGTCTCATAGAACAATTTTGGAGGGCAGTAATTGGCCTCGTCAATTTCGGGTTGATGTACAGGCCCCTGAAATGTCTTTGGGCCCTATTGGAGTCTATACGATCGACAAAGAAAATATCTCAACTTTCGAATGTCAAAATGGAGCTTAGATTGTTTTTAATATCTTTGTTTTTCATCTTATATTCTCTTAAATTTAAAAGATGGTGGAAATAAAAATTATGGACACCGATTGGAATCGAGGATCAACTGTTGTCAAAATGTTTCACTTGCTCTCGATATATAACTGCACTGCGCGGTTACTGAATCAAATTCACCAACTTCTTGTGGGGAAGATGCATCAACTAAAAGCAGGATTAAACAAACATGACTCAACAATTGAGGAGAAGAACTGAGATAAGAAGACGATACTTTTTT
The DNA here is from genome assembly GCA_022085475.1 of Heliosperma pusillum. Classification (NCBI taxonomy): domain Eukaryota; kingdom Viridiplantae; phylum Streptophyta; class Magnoliopsida; order Caryophyllales; family Caryophyllaceae; genus Heliosperma; species Heliosperma pusillum. The sequence goes on from JAIUZE010003999.1 coordinate 50,334, forward strand.
TTTTAATGAAAGGCCTTTTGATTTGAAATTGAAGGTCCATAGATAGTACTCAACCAACTTACATTATAAGTCATATCATATTATCATATAAAGGAAGTAATGTTTTCGGATCATATATATACGGATATCTGTAAATTTTGGACTTGATTCGTGTACTGTGCTCTCCGTAGAACAACTCTTCTCGAAATATCAACGAGTTGGCCGATTATTTTTTCAGGTAATGAGGATATTTAAACCCAAAACTATTTCATGTGGTTGAGAACCTTCAGAGCCAAGGCCCAACGACGCCATTTCCAATTCGTTGGCCCAAATCTTTTAACTAGATATCCAATCCGAACATGTTTTTTGGATCGGTGATCCGTCTTTTTTATGTTTCGGATAATGAATCGGATAACAAGTACGATAATGTGACAGTAGATAAACCCATCATCTTTGTGCTCCTCAAAGATAGCTAACATCATAGCACCTTTAGGTTGTAGAATGTTAACAAAGATTAGTATATCCTTTTTCGGAGTCCGCTCAATCTTCTTCCGAATCACCCACGCAAATCCTCCACTGTCATATCAGCAGGAACCCGATACCTCGTATTATCATTATTATCAATGTCAGAGATGTCACTTTTCCCCCACAACGACTGGGATTCTGTCGGGGTACGTCTCCCTAACACGACTAGATTTAGCCTTCCTGCATTCTAGGGCTTACTGCAACTTGAAACAACTTTCGGCCATGTCTTTTCTACAAAATATGTAATTTTTTTTACGGCATGAGAAGAGGTAGAAGTTGAGTACGTTGTACAATATAAAAGGGAGGAGGGATACAAATCGCGAGCAATGATTCAAGGATTACAAGTATCTTACATTACTGAGAATCCAAAAGATCTAATTAAACTGCACTTTTTTATGTATACCATCATTTTTTACACCAGACACTATGGAGCTCAATATAGCCTGCAAATACTACTACTTAACCAAGTAATGATGATTAATTTTCCACAAAAAAAAAAACAAGAGTTTGGTTAGATCAACTGCAATGGAACTTATAACACTGTCATCTGATGGATCGGAGGAGTTGTTCAGCGCTTGCGCTTAGACTTGAGAGAATTAGAGGAATGAGAATTGTTATGCCAATTACGCTTCCTCTGGTTGATAAACCAGTTGTTAATCTGCTTTAGCTGCAGTCCTGTCTCTTCTACCAGTTTTGCCTTATCGTCTTCCTGTCATTCAGTAAACAACAACAGTTACAAGTTACAACATTATTCGATCAGGGTAGGTTTACAAGAGTGGCAAAACTTTCGCTGTAGAGTTTTAACACGATTGCATTATTAAAGAATTGAACTCAATATATATATCTGGTTAAACAAGAACAACCCTTCACCAGTTTTGATCGCTTTAAAGTGTCAGCGAAAAGTAGTAGAAACTTACAGTAGGATAAGGCCACTTAGAGTGTTGCTGCCACCATGCTTTGAGAACAGATGTGGTATCTCCAGGCAGTTTCCCTGCTCTTCTTTTTCGAAGTATCTCTTCTCTCACATCTTCTATTTTTGACTTGAATCCCTGCATTTTGTATATTTCATACTTAAATTTCATCATAATAAACAGCAAAATATAATTGACTTGGAGGTCAAGTAGGGTGTTTGACACGGGTTATATATCCAAGTGTCGGACTCTGGATGACTAAACTTCTTAGATAGCGAATCAAAGATATGTTGCAGGAGTAAATAAGGCTTGAAATTACTAGTTCATTTTTGCGTTTTTAGTGTCAGGTACGATTCCAAAACCATGTCATTGAGGGTCATATTGTACCCAAGTAGTACCTGTTTAAGCTCGAGCTTGAGTTCATGACGGACTCTCTCCATGAGAGACCTCTCTGATTCGGTAGGAAGACCGAATCCCATCATCATGTCATTCACATCACCACCTGACTGATCCATGGGGTAATCCAACTGCAACTCATCCTCATCATCCGACATTGTCGCGCCTGTTCCTTCTCCAAGACTTGCTCCTGAAGTTATTAGCCATAAGGTTGAGTCAAATAATAAAACATGTTGCATCCTCTCGACTTATTCTTTCTCTTCATTTGTTGTCCATTATCACTAAAAGGTTTATATTATTTCACTTCCAGATCATCATCCATTACTTCTGTATGTATGTGACCGTTAGATCGTGTCAAAAGAAAATCCGAGTCCAAACGAAATTTCATTCATAAAATCGACTGATAATGAAACTAGTACCTTCCTAGCTAGGACAACAATATCATAATAAAAACACTTGTAACATTTATTTTGGTTCAAGTATTTTATTTTACATCAAGCAATTAAAACACATGCAATACAAGATAAGGAAGATTAAGATTGTTGATCATATCAAATCAACCTAATATAATCAACGCGTTTACATAATCACCACATATATCTTATTATTCTAATAAAAAAACAAACAAATATCTTTCATGAGTTTCCTCAAGAAATGACATGGGATTATCAATTAGTAGTAAAAAGATGCATTTAAATATCTCTTTTGTTATCTTCTTACAAGAGACAAAATACTGACCTGGCTAAGCAATTGATTAGAATATTATAATGAAAGTTATATGACTGATCAAACTTTTCCATATATTATACTCCTTTAAATTTTTATCTTGGTAGCTAATTATTGTTATTGTGCTAGCATCATCATCTCCAATTAACCATGGTATTAAATCAATTACACAACGATAGGGTGACACTGGGTACCAAGACTTGGTAAATACCACCCGATAATGCTACCTCATTTACAAATTTAAGAAAATTTGACAAGAATTTTATTTTAACTATAGTTTAAAGCGATATAAGATGAATGAGATAAGGCCGCGACGACTAATTCTGAAGTGAATTATATTACAAGGCACTCTATTAATCAACAATCAATCAAGCATTTGTTTTTCTAGAAATAAAATATATATTGAATTGGTTTGATTGGTAGCTATCAATTGGGTGATGGGTGGGGTTGGTGCTTACATTACACCTTCTATGCTTAGCTTAGCTTTCATTATCTCCCTCAATCACCCAACTAACTATTATATCCCCTCCTAACTAAAATTTAAAATATCCTTTTCAATGGGTCCCACTACATCCAACACCTACCTTATTTGTCAACATAAGCAATAGTCATAATAAATCACCAAACCCTCCTCCATTTTAATTGGAAAATATAAGATATGTCGTAATCAGGTATTATCGAGTCCTGATACATACAACGCTCTCACATATACGAAATACTCCGTTTCATGTAAGGTTTATTAATTAACGGGCGATTCAAGAAGTTAATATGAGATGGTGGTGCCGAAACTTTATAAGTGAGAGTATCTTTATTTGGGCCTACCTAGCACTTTGAGCACCAAGCCAAAACCATGAAACATATATAAGAGCCAAAACAAAGCAAAGGTTCATCAACTAAGCAAAAGAGAGAGTGTATAATGTGCTGTGTCTTGCTTATAGGACACAAATATACAGTATCATAACTATGTTGCACCTTTTTTTTTTATTAATTTTTAATGATTGATTTTATACATCAAAATATCAAAGTTAGGTCAAATTCTAATAAAATGGTTTTATTTGCAACTTAAATGACATATATGATATGTCTCATCACATTCAATCTCAAGTTATAGTATAAACCATCCTACACCATACAACAAATTAAAGAGCGAATTAAAAGACGCAAGTCTTTTGCAAAACGATTTTACAATAAAGCGATAAATTGAAATCGACATGGTGAATATATAAAAATCACCATATTTTGTGTACCTTGAAAACTTTTGTTGTACATACATGCTTTAAAGACTTTCTTACAAGGCATCAATTAATTACTACTCTTAGTACATAAAATCATACAACCAATAATTCATACTACTTCACCCTACACAGTATATATAATATAATCATTAATTTTAATTCTAAACAAATTCTACAAATTAATGTAACAAAAATGATATGAAATTACCAGTAAGCTCCTGCAGATTTTGTTCGATTTCGCGACAAGCCATGACTGCTTCAACAGCATGAACTCTTACATGTTGTTGCAGCTGTTCTTTGAATGAACACAACACCATCAAGTACTGTGCCTAGATTAACAAAAAATTATCGAGTTATTACATCGCTCAATTGTCAAATATAAGGCCGTTGTATATATACATGATCATTAAAACACTAAAGTTTTACTAGTTAAGCTAGCTGACATCTGCTGACACGTATAAATAAATAAATGAAAAGGCGGAATAATAACTTAAGACAAATAGTTACCAAAAAGTTGTCAAGGTCTTGTCTTTGATGAGGAGAAAGAGGATGATTATGTTGAGAAGCATAAGACCTTAAAATATTATGAGATTGAGTAAGTTGAGCATCAATAAGAGACAATTGATCAATTGGTGTTGCAACCCTTAAACACGCTACATGCGCCGATAAGAGTTGTTCATACATTGGATGCGATACAATCTCCGCTTTCAATTGCCTAAACTCGTCCGAAAAACTTATATGATCTCCACCCATTAAGCCGCCTAGTCCGCCACCAGTTCCCATCATTCCTAACCCTTGTTGTTCTTGCATAATTGTGTATTTTTTGATGATTTCAAAAACTACCCACCTTATGAAATGTAACAAAGTTTCAAACTTTATAACAAAAATGTTGAATTTAAACAAAAAAACCAAAAGGGTTAGTGAAAAAAGTGAATTTTTTTAACATAAAAAAGGAGAGATTTTGTGTTTTATGTGTAGGTAGAGGACCACTATATAGGTAAGGAGGTTGTTGCTTTATACTTACTACTTGCAGGTATAGGATAATGAACTATGGACTGTTGATTTCTGAGTTAGAGAGAGAGACATATAATATAATATATTTATATTTATATTTATATTTGTACTGCTAAATAAGTTGGGATCTGAGACTGTAAGGTGTCTGAACTGTAATGTACTGATGCAACTGAGAAAACAGTCTAGAAAACTTGATACTACTGTAAAAGTGTTTACAGTATGTATGTATGTGTATGTATGCAGAAGTTGCATCAACTGAGGTTAAAATTGTATAGGCAGGTTAAAAGAGGTTAAAGCTTACAACTTTCTGATATCAGAAATAATCAGAGAAATTGGGAATTTTATTTATAGGATTGAATTTGTGTAATTGAAGGATTAAAGGAATGAGAAAGTATAGAGAAGGAAGAAAGAAAGGAGATAGAATCATTACTATGAAAGGGAAGAGAAGGAAAATCAACAAGATATAAAGATGTTTGGCTCTATATGTGATCCTGACTTCTTGGCTGCTTTTGCTTTTTTACGGTCTCGCTTAAGACGGGTATTATCCGATTTAAATACTACCACATGATAGTAATGGAGATAAAACTTTTGTTCATTCCTAAGCAATAAGTAAAGTGATTTGATATGTATTTGACTCGTTTTAACCTTAAGACGGATATTGACAAGAATTTGTGTTAATTTTATCATTTTTATTTAACCACGTAATAGTAGTAGTTATTTTTTTTATCAGTACCCGTATATTTGTGAATATTCAACTATATATGTGATAACCTGCAAATTAAGTATACGTCGTATAGGAGGTTAATCACTTTTTTCACTGGGGTGACAAATTTAAACTTAAGACTCTTACAAATTTCATAAATTCTCATTTACGACGGGGAGACCCGTCTTAAGCTTAAGACGGGTCAAGCCCCCTCACATAGAACAAGCAAGTGGGGAGGTAAGTGGATATCAACACAAATTCTTGTTTGTGACGGGCAATATCCGTCACAAGCTTGCGACGGGTACCACTTCCCCTCACAAATGACCCATTTAAGGGAAAAGGGGAAGCACATGGGGGGTGCCCCACATGTTCCCTCTACCCATTTTGTTAGAGGAAAAACCCGTCGCAAGGTCCGACCCGTCACAAGGGAGACCTACTGGGATATCAAATGGAGCCCTTCAGTTATCCCTCACTTACTTTTTATGAGGAAGGCTTGACCCGTCTTAAACTTAAGACGAGTCACTCCGTCTTAGATAAGAATTGTTGTACAAATTTTACTTAGTTTTTTTATCACGACCATGAGAACCACCCTTGCGGACCTACCGTGTCTATAATTGATTTATTTGATTTTCAATTTCTTCTTATTATATATTATATATAGGGCTTCTTTAATTTACCCTGACAAGATGAATTTCTTACGAAATTAATTCATGTGATTGTAAAGATTGTTTTGTTGAATATGAAAACTCTAATTCATGTGGGAACTCTCACTTGAGCATGAGAGATTAGTAAGAATAGATCTACACAAAATGACAAAAAACTTATTTTAGTTGGGTTCACGTTAGGTCAATAATTTATCGGGTTATTTTTAAGTCGGACCACCCTGGATCGGGTCATCTTGGGTCTGGTCGTTTTGGGTCATTTCGATCAAGATTTTGCCTGTAATAAGCCATTTCAGATCATTTAAGGTCTATCGACTTATTTCGAGTTACTTCAAGTCGGATTATTTCGGGTCTATTGCATCACTTCAGGTCAACTTTGGGACACAATTTTAGAGTCATTTTTTGGTCTCGGGTAAACTTTATTTGGTATATGACTATATATATGTAAGTGATTTCTTACCTTAGGTAGAAATTAGAGTTCTACAAGTATTATTTTCTATAAATTTGACAACTAAATAAGGCCCCAGTTTATTAATTCTTAAGATGTCCAATTTATGTGAATTTAAAAGCAATTAAACAACCCATAAATTACTTTAATTGGTGGTCGAATAATAAGGGGAGGACATACTTACACTAGGTATACATATACTAGGATACGTAAGGTAGCTTAGATTATTCTAATACTTCTTGGTAAACCAAACAATTAAAAGTATTTCCCTTTTAAAAAATACTAGGGAGTATTATAATGGTATTATGTTGTGGCAAATAGATCAATTGTCAAACATTGATTGTGTGTACATAATAACAATTGACATCATACATACATCTAATTTAAATGTGGTATAATTATAACTAGTCCAGATGCCGTACTATTCCAAAGTATTTCTGATAACATCGAATAAAAAAAATATTGGTAACTAAAGAAGAAATATACCACATTCGCACTATAATAGTATATTTATATGCACAATGACAACAAATGTATATATGTGTATCCGAGTATAAGTTATACGGAGTAGAAAATAATATACCAATATACACTGAGCACAAAATACATAGTTCATGGATTATATATCAGATGTAGTACATCCGATTATGTATTTTCAAAGTTTTATGATAAACTTTTTGAGTGTTATAAAGAATTTGAGTTTTACTATAAAGTTTTTGAGCATGTTTAGTGAAATATTAAGTTAAAAAAAAATACAACATTACTAAAAAAATATACTTATAAATGAAATTAGTTTTTGAGTTTTTCCATCAAAAAATTATTATATAACTTGTAAATTGTAAATACTCGAAAAAAAAATACGTAAACTCAAAAACTAAAAGGGTATGAGGTAATACATTCGATGCGTAATTTTTTCCCAAAATACGACATTCTAGTCCATATTTATGACTCAATTTTATCATTTAAGATACCAAAGAAAAGTAGAAAACAACGTGAATTTGATGCTTTTTATATCAAATCTAGAAAAAGCCTACAAGGTTATAGAAGAGCACAATGTGAAATCTTCAATGATGAGCAATATGATCACACAACAAATGGGGTTGTGTTGTCTCCCATTGGTTTCATCTTTTACATTATTGACACTATTTTGATCAATTTTGTCAAATCCCTTTCTCTATTTAAGTCAAAAATGGTTTACTGATTTATCCATTTTAATTATTATATTTATTTGATATGACAAATTGAATTAATATTAAACTTCAAGATGACATGATATGTGTGTTGATTATTTTGTACAATTTCTTTGACGAAACACAACCAAATAAAGATTAATAATGTCATAATAAGAGAAAAAATACAATTAGATAATCAAAGTTGGTTGTTATAAACCGTAATCGTTCCTTCTTTTAAGTTATCAAGATCAAACTTGAGAGAAGATGCAATTCTTTTATTGGAAAGCTTTATCAAATTGATTATATCAACTGGATTAATATCCATATAATCAAGAGGTAATATGCAATATTCATGAAATGTTGTCTGTATAAGAAAAAATAAGAATGGCTCATATAAATTATGAATGTGGTAGCTTCAATCAAAACTCTCTTTTCGTCCGAGTTTATAAATTTAACTCATGATGGACTAATAATACCGATGATATGTTAGAATCTCGTCATCATCAAAATCGTAATGTACTTATTAAGCTATAATACGTACTAAGGCTCTGTTTGGCAAGTCATTTCAGATAGCTTATTCAACCAAAGTAGCTTATTTGACCAAACTTGAAATGGATTTACTTTCCTGTTTTACTCCTTCAATCAATAATATTTAATTATTATCATTATATTTATGTCATTTCACCAAAAAATCAGTTACTTTTTCAGCTAGTTTGCTAAACGATTTTTTATATAATAAGTTACCTTATCAGCTCCTAATTTTTAGTTATCTTATCAGATACATTTTCAGATTTCAAAATTAGTTTTATAATTTTAAGCTATCTTTTTAATTTTTAGTTACGTTTTCAGATAATTTATCAAACAGAGCCTAACATCGTCGTAAGTTTATGGAAGAGCAAAAAAGCAGGTGTTAGGACCACGAAGAAAAGCAAAGAAAGGCCCGCCAAATATTCACCTTCTTATTGGGCTTTGTTAACGGTCCCCGTTATCACCTTTCATTTTCACCTTTGTGTGCTTATTATTTTAATGTGATTTTTAAAAAGGGAAAAAGAAAGAAAAGGACGTCAATTTTAAATGATGACGTTTTAAGGTTTTTTTTCTTTAGAATGTGACTATTCGCCTATAATGCCGACAAATTGGCCAAATTTAAACTCATTGTAAGAAAAAAATTTAAGAGATATTAAATTTAGGAATGAGCTAGGCGAGGATAATGGTTACAAACAAGACGGGTTGATTGTTTATTGTAGGCTAGAATCGTCGCTACCAAATTTAGGACTATTAAGAATATATGATGGATTGAAACTACTGGAACTTCGAAAATTTGTTTTTAATAATAGTGAAGCTTAATTTTAGTGTACGTTTTAATGTAAGACCATTTTGATAACTTATTCATTTAACCGATTAAAACAATAATACATGGTTATTGCAGGCTACTAATTTATCGTAAGACAAATTAATAGGGAGTACTTATATATATGTTACAGTACTTAAGATGTCTTATAAACCTAACAGGTTTAACATACCATACCGCATTATATGGCATGCTAACTTTCCTTTAAGGTAGTGTTAGAAAACGCAAAATTGATTGATTTCATTGTAGAAATAAAAATGTTTGCATTCAATTCCAAAAATTCTTTGGAGATCACATGGAATTCGATTCCAAATTTCAGTTTCTCAAAGGTGTTTGGGTATGGGTTGATGTCACCGAATATTTTTATTAGAAAAAAAATATTTTGAAGGAAAATATTTGCGATTGAAAAAAAATCATAAAAATATAAATATTGCGATAAAACTTGCATAACAAAAAAGAACATGATTAAATACATCCTTCTTTGACTACAGCCTAGAAACTTCTTAAGCGATATTTTTTTTTTGCTAGATGTAAAAACTTCTTACATTAACGGCCGAAACATATCTAGCTATATTGTGGGACTTCTTATTTAATTTACGAGGAATAAAACTAAACTACTGACCCCAAAAGCCTTTAGGGGACGAAAAAATCGACATTCTCAAGAAATAAATACAAAGCGTTGAGAGATTTAACATTTTACCAAGAAAAAAAAAAAGACATGTAACAACATTATTAGTACGTCTTTATTTACAAAAACCTGAACATATTTGGATCATCAACAGCTACTCTAAACGGGAAAATGGATCAAATATATTAGCTATGTTATAAAGTTACAAAGACACTTTACAAATCGGAAATTTTGCCGAGCATCCCACAAGGAATGTTTACATGATCTTACAATTGGACGACTTATCTTTCGATTTTTGGTCTTGCTTCGAGGTCGACGATGTTGCTTTGCCACTAGTTCTAGGAACCTGCATCACCCATCAATTTGCATCATAATATAATTCTGTAAAAATCGCTATATGCCTATATCATAGAAGGTGCAAACATACTCAAATTCTATCAAGTTACAATTACAATGATTCATGGAATTTTTCACATCTTACATCTTATTCTTGGATATTGTTCCAATTACTTTTGTACTCCAATTTTTTTTACGGCGCCCTGTTTGTTTTCTTCCTTTGACGCAATGAAATTGTATATCTAAAGATACAATGTACTACTGACTGAGTATTTAAGTTCAGATTCACCACATCTTTCATTCTCCTCCTGTAGCTACTAGCAGCAATAAAGCAACCAAAATGTCGACAAAGGAGAAAGCTAATTTGTGACAGTATAACAAGAAAAAATTCAATCAAACCCATCACTTGCACAATACGATAAGTTCTGAGAGATACTAACAAACAATATTATGATATGTACCATACACCGTCACACCGACAGTACATTCATCACACAATCATCAAATCACAAACAATAGGAGCATGCTAAGTTTAGACTAACATCCCATTTATATTGTCCTCTTTCGATTATATTGGTTATTTTTAACTATTAGTCTCTTCAAATATATGTATAATGTCACTTTGATTTCTCAAAAATGATAATATTCATAATTTTTTTTTTATATAAATTGTAAGTTTTGTATATTGGGAGTAAATAGCAGTAAAAAATGATATAGCATTAAAAGGGGGGAATAAATGGATGGAGGGAGTAATAGTCATGAATTCTGCATCTCACCTGAGGACCAGTAACGAGTCTATTGCTGCCAACAGCTGAAGGCTGCTGAGGAGGATTCCGCTGGGGTGGTTGTTGCTGCTGCTCAAACTCCTGCTGTTGCAGAGCTATTGCCAGCTGTAGATCAGAACTGTCACAATAAGTAAACAAACTGGTTACTAAAGGAAACTTGCAGCATTAGTCTTCTACTAGGAAAAGAATGAATAGAAAAATGATTAGGTAGCTTACTTCATGTTTACGCCATCAGGAGATGAACTGTCTATGCTAGCCAGATAATCCTGAGATGCGGATGAATTAAGGTATTAATGGAATGCACGTAGAAACTTTGAGTTATCAGTCCCCGGAAACAAAAAAAATGCAGCAGCCTAAACAATCATTACAAGGTACACCCACTCAAATCCGACTTCCTAAGCTTCATTCATAGATCCTAAGGATACTAGGGAGAATACACTATAACTGACCCGAAGGATACTACGTTTTACCAGGTTCAATTTCATTTGACCCTATAGAATCTCTTAAAACGCAGCTGTAGTACTAGTTGTGCAATCACATACATGTGCAACATATAAAAGAGTCAGAAAGAGTATAAATGAGAGGCATACGGCAGTAGTAGAAACAGCATTCTGCTGGTCCCATGTACCATTATTACTGCTGCTTTCCAGCCTGAATTCCGTGAAATTACAAGTCATAAACAATGTGTCTCCGTTAACCTGCGCAACCAGGTAGATGTGAGCATACGAATATACGATACAGTTTAGAAAAACACAACAAAAATGGTTATCGAGTGGAGAAAAGAGGGATCGGTAGATTAGGAAGATAGCATAGACGAGTACATCAAACTCAGGAATAATATAGTTTAAAGAGTAAATGTTATCTTCCACTGTTATAATCCAGGTGATTTTGGATACAAAGGAGTTCAGGAAGCAATACACAACATCTAGGCCCAGTAGATATCCAGCTATTTGCAAAGTTGGGAGAGGTCCAAACGTGCGTCCGTCATCCCTAACTAATAACTAAGTAGATATATTGTTCTCAATACATACATCACATGTTTGGGGAACATGGTTCTACTTTTTTATTTTGGCAACGATGAACTTTCATAAATAAAACAAGACTACATAAGATTTGATTACATCCTAACCAGTTACAACGCAAACAGCTGGGCCACTAGAAGCCCCTAAATTATCAATTATCCAACTAACCAAGCTAAAATTACAAACAGACCAAGCTATGATTCTACTATTATTACAGCCTAAAATTATATTAAGTCAATTCAGGAGAAAAAGAGAAATATGGACAATACAACAGCAGTAGCAATCATGTTAGAAGTTAGAACAACATAGCAAAAGGTTCAGGTTACAGAACAAAGCCATGCCCCAAGTCCCCACTCACCCTCCCCAGAAAGAACAGCACGAAGCACAAAGACCAAGAAAGTGAGAAAAAAAAAACCCTAATTGGCTCGGATTGTTGAAATTTCTATGAGAGGAGAAATACCACAAGGTTGTCATTAGCAATAAAACTTTACGGTTTAGTAGCCCAATTTGATAGAGCACATAAAACACCTTGGCCTTCATCAAAGCTAAATTGCTAAGAACATCAGAAACCATACGCATTCTCACCTCGTTCAACTTTTCCCACACTAGATCAGGCTGATTCATGTATCCTTGATCTGTAGCTAATAGATAAAGTTCGCCTTCAAGCTGTCATATTGAAGAGCAACAGATTCTTAACCACAAACTTCAAAGTATAAACCATCGCAAACCGTAATACAGAGCACAATTAAGACATACCTTAAACATAGTGCTGAAGTGGTTATTTCGAAAGAAAACGCAAAGCTCGCGCTCTTTGAGTCCTTCTTGCAAGCTAAATAGACTGCACACACACACAAAAAGACATCATAAACACCATTTGTGTAACTTCAGGAACTTAAATTATAAAGCAGCAGAAGCCGGAAGCAAACCCGTAAAATGTCAACTGACTCGCATTGCTTTTTAAAAAGTTGCTGATATGTTCACCTGCAAGTGGAGAAAATGTGATGTCAAGATGCAAGTAGCAAAAATAAAGTTCTACAGCACATAGAAAGAGTCGTAAGTGTGCTAAGTCTTGAGTGATATACCCTGTCTAAGCGTCATTGAATCTTTTGAGGATCCATCAAAAGCATCTCCAGTGCCTTTATCAGCTTGCTCAGCTAAAACCACCTCACCTTCATAAACAGGTTCTCGATTTTCGTAGATTGATTTGGATGCATCTAGTATGCACTCCTCTCCTTCATACATAGGTTCGCTACCAGCAAGACTTGGCGTAAATGATTCAACTGCCTCAGTGGACTGTGTTCTTCCACTAGATGACTCGGAACCAGCAGGACCTTCAACTGGAGCCCCTTTTTCTTCTCCATTTTGTTTATGCAACTCTTCAGCAAAACCTTGTACAGAACTAGACAGATTTTCAATGTTTTGACAAGGCACTTTGGCTTCAACAGGAGGCAATGAAGGTGCATCTTCTTGGGAAATTTGAACATCGAAAGGGCAGGTAGGCAAATCATTAGACGAAGAATCTTCAAAAGGCTGAGCGCTAATCAACTGATCGTTTTGTCTTTCCTGATTATCTTTCATGATGAGAGTAGCATCATGATCTTCTAAGGAGGCACTGTTCACTGAATTTCCAGAAGGATATAGATTGGAGGTTTCATCGTGGTCATGTTCTTTGCTCACATTTACATCGTTGGCTGATGTGGACTTTATTACGTTCAAATTCTCATCAGAGAGCAGAGAGACATTTTCTGCAGAAGTCGAAGCAACATTAGTGGGTATTTCATTCTCAGACATCCGCAACACTCTCAAAAGCACTTCCTCTTCTTCAATGTCTCCTTTTCTAGGACTTTGCTGATCTGCAGTAGAACGAGGAGAATCGTCTAAAGATTTAGCCCGGGAAAGGTTAGGTGACGGGACTCCTAAAGTTGCAGTAGTAGCAGCTGCAAAATCAATGCAATCTTCATCCACTTTATCCTTTCCCTCACTCTCCATTTTACGTGCCTCCAGTGCAACAAGATCACTCATGATAGTATTGTAAGATTTTGAACCAATTGCTTGGGAAGTATCATGATCCTAGCAGCAATGAAAAAATGCATATATAGATCAGACCATCACGACAAAAATGGCAGCGGAAAAACTTAGCAGCAAGGAAAAACCAGGAAAGACTAATCAACCGAGAATAGAGAATAGAGAATCAACCGAGAATTAATAGTAAGTACATGAAAGACTAAACCATGGATCATCAATTATCCAGAACAAAACCACATCTTCGTACAAACAAGATAGGAGCAGAACGCAAGGTAAATTTTCTTTCTAAAACCTCCAGTAGTCATAGAAAGGTAAGTTGGCAATTTTGCTTATTTCTCATTCTCTTAAACAACTGACATCAAAAAAGGTCATAGCAAATGGAACTTAGGGATGTTTGGTTGGGGGTATTCAGGAAAGGGAAAGGGAAAGGGAAAGGGAAACAAAAGGATTGATACCCTTTGTTATTGTTTGTTTGACTAAAAGAATGATTCCCTTTCCCCCTTCCTTTAACCCAACTCACTCTACATCCTTACCCTTCACACACACACCCCCAATGGTATCCCATTCCCTTTCCCCCATTCACCCAACACAACCTTCACCCACCCACCACAACCACAACCACCAACAACATCATGTGTCATCCACTTTTTGCGGGAACCTGGTCGCCGGCGACCTCCCCACCCCAGCGACACCACCCCTCGCCGGCAGCCCCCACCATCGGCCCACAGGCCCTTCTTTCCTCATGCAAAACTCCACCAACCACCATTAAGACGACAATTTTAAACCTTAAAAATTTTCTCCAATACCCAAGATCCGCTCCCCCACCCACGAAACCACAATTCCGGGTATTGGGGAAGGCTTTTAAGGCTTACAGATGGTGTTTTTAATGGTGGTCATAGGGTGGTTGTGATAGATGTGGTCGGTGGTAGTTGTGATAGAGGTGGTGGTAGTTGTAAGAGTGGTGGTTATCGGTGGCAATTGCGTAAGTAGGTGGTGCACAAATAATAAAAGGCATTCCCTCTCCTATGTAACCAAACAAAGAGCTAGATTTGGGGTAATCTCATTCCTTTCCCCTTTATTTCCTTTCTTGTTTTCATTCCCTTTCCCTTGGTTGAACTAAACTCCCTCTAAATGTTTGAGCCTATGATTAGTGTAAGAGATGACCAGCTAGCGCTTACAAGGGTAGGATGAAAGAAACTCAAGGCCACTGAACCTAAAAAGTGTCAAAGGTAGCCTGAGGAGCAAAAATTCGCCTTTCATAGCAGAATTGCCAAGATAGAAAGGAGGCCCCCTTGAATACAAATGGGATGGGACAAGCAAATACAATTCAAGTTCTATCTTCAAATTGGCCACTTGCATGCATTCTTACCCCTAAAAAGGCTAAGACAAAAATTGGCGTTTTTTCCCAACAAAAATTTCACCCCTTTGACTGATCGCACGCATATCAAGACTTCAAGAGTACAAAACAAAATAGAATGATGAGTTGTCTATACGGAAGCATACCTGCGGATCAACTAACCAACCATGATATAATGGGATGTCCAGGAGGTCAAATATTGCACACTCTGGAGTAAACTCAAAATCATTAATCCTATAAAATGCAAGAAAATCAAATCAATTAGAAGTCTTGGAAAAAGAAGGCAGTCGATAAAAATCAATATATAATCACAAGTATAAAAACTAAAAAGCAGGGAAAGCAGGGCCATACCTACAAAATTTTGTATTTACATCAATTCCAGTTGTAAGTCGGGGAAGCAAATCAATAGCATCAGCAATGTTTTGCTGTTGATTTTTCACATACTCTGCATCTTTATTCTGCAACCCATTAAGACTTGTTATGGGCACATTTAGTGTGACAAGATGACAAGCAATATAAATATAGGAAAAGGCAAAAGAATAGCATTTACATTAACATTACTATTTGAATCAATCAGTCGTTCAGCAACCAACGAAAGTAGCTTCTCCTGAGATACTTCAGTTATATCAGCATTCAGGTTCAATTGATTCCTCAACAAAAGCACATTACCTACAAAAAGACACAAAGATGAAAAAGAAGAAGAACAACAACATTACCCCAGTGCGGCTGGGGCTCTTGCAAATTACGAACCTTACACCTCTATGTTCGCATAACAAAGAGTCTATTTCCAAATGACTCAAAATGAAAATTGTGTAGAGAATTATATCGAACGAGCGTTAATTCACCATTAAAATAGCGGAGCCAATTTAGTGACTCATTTTTGCTTTTGTTCCGTCATAATCCAGATCCAAAAAAAATGAGTCTTTGGTTTCATTGGAAAAGAAAACAATAGCTTGTTCTATAATTCCCAAAGAAACCCTTCAAGTACTTATTAAAACACGTCGTGCACTTGTATCTTGTCAACAAAATTTGCATGGTTGTTACAACAATCCATATGCAGAAGATGGTAATAATACAACAAATCATGCAATACTCCAAAGAACCAAAATTAGCAAGCCAAGGTGGAGACGATACACATCTCACACATCAGGAGTCTTTTAAGTGTGGCTAGTTCCACAAATTTTCTTAAGTTCCATCTCCGGATAATGGATTGCAAAATTGAACAGTAAACCAAGCAACCCAAACGAATTCTAAAATCCTTTACTACTTACTAGGTAGATAGTGCACCATCATGTCGCAGTGCTCATGTACGCTTTGCAATTCTGACACATTCGTTCCAAATTTCGAACTTCTTTATAACCACTCTACCCAAACCGTATGCTTCCATTAGAAATCGGTACTGTATTTTACAACGAATTATGCATTTACAAACCGACGCATCTCCGGTTCACAATACTCGAAAATAAAATCCTAATATCTCAAATCCGCCATATGATAAATGTCATTCCACCAATTGTCAAAAATTACTCTTCCAGTAACTCAATTTACATACGAATTCGCATAATCACGTCATCAAAACGCAAAAATCATCACAACGATCATCGAAAATCGCCTAATTAATCAATATTTCACCATATAAATATATAATACAATCGATTTTACGACGCAACTTCCGAAATTCAACGCAATTGATTCGAGATCAACGCGCTTAAACAAAATCACATCAAACATTCAAATCGAACAAATTCAATCAAAACAACACAAAATTAGGTTAAAATCAAATCATTTACAAATCGAAATTACAATTCATAAACCAACATAAAGGAAGAAATGAACATACAAATGGCGAGAAGAGGACAAGGGCCATTATCGTTTTGGAGAACGATAGGACAAGAACGACCGAAGAACTGAATAGTTTTAGTCTTGTGGATGATGACGACGTCGTTTTGAGAAGGTTTTTCTATGTAAGAAGGATCGTCGTTATTTTGTGACGATTGTTGTTGTTGTTGTTCGGAAGAAGAGGAAGCCATGGATGAAGAATGAGATGAGCTTGGAAGTTTGTTTATTGATGTTATTAAGTTATTGAGTTGATTGATGAGAAAGTTGTTGCTAAGTACGTGCGGGTTGTAACTTGTAAGAAAGGGAAATGATAGCCAGGATTTCACATAACTAATTCATTCATTTTTAAAATAAAATAAAAAATTAATTAATTATCATTGCACCTAATTTTCACTATAATATTTATTGATTTGCATAAATATATGGATTTATACATATATATATATACAATACAAGGTTATTTCTATAATTTTCTTTAAATGAGGGAGAAATAAGTGATAGATTTTGTAGTTAATATTTTGAAAAAAAATGAGAGTTTTTACTGATTACAATCGCAATGTTCAAGTGATGTAAAAGTCGTATATTTACCTATTGCAAATTCTCATTGAAGAGGGGACAATTTCGTCTTTAGCTGAAGACGGGTTAAATGTAGTCATTTTAACGACAAATGTGGCAATGTGAAAAACAATTTGTTATAACTTAGAAAACGGGGTTAGCAACATTTTATCTTAAATGGGTGACATTTACTCCATCTTCAGCAAAAGACGAATTGTGACCGTATTCAGCAAGATTTATTGCCTACCTTATTGATCTTATCCGCATATCAAACGCGGATTTTACCTGTTTCCATTGAATTAGGAGAAAAGTATTTTGACTCGGTAAACTTAAGAGATTAACCAGTTACTCCCTTACACATTTTTAGTTTTTATGTGTCATTTAACCCGGAATAAAGAGGGTTAAAGAGTATATAGTGAGAGGGGTCAAAAATCATTTAGATACCAATTTTATTTAACATTATATAGCGGTCTCACAATAAAAATTATCGTGAACTCTTCTCTAAACAGATTTACACCTTGTTCATTTAGATTCAGACCGTCTAAACTGAATTGAAGCGAAATGAGGCCAGAAATTTTACACTCTTATTCAACTCTATACAATTTGGATAAAAAAATTGGGTTTGTCATTTTACACATTTACACTCTACGTTAAAAATTATCTTGAATTCTATTACAAAAATACGGATAAGAGTACATGTTGTTTATCATTCTCGAAGGTTGGCCCACGCCCCCACCTAGCCCAAGTTTGTCCTGATGGTTGACTCACTAGTGGCATGCCCTCCCTAACCCGTCGGCTTGCTTGACCCGATCTGTCCTTGAACCAAGTGGTTTATGAGTCTTCTCGATTCGCCCTCTCTCTCACCCCCAGTCCAAAAAACAAAAATACCAAATCATCGTATAACCTAACTCGTATTCAACTCAAACTCGGAACAAACCGGACCATACTCCGCCAAAATACTCGTAGCAAAATTCAAATCCTCGATCCCTCCCAAACTCGGCCGCCCGACTCGTATGACATGCTTCAATCGTATTTTCTGTGCACCAACTAGTACGGAGTATTAGTGTATGAGTGTATCACCAAATTCAATCAATAAATGAAAAACTCAATTATTTCTCATATGTTCATCAATTCTCGCATAATTACATCTCAAAGATTCAACCTTTCTTTACACTCCATACGCTTTCATAATCATTCAACATTACCCAATTCATGGAATACCAGCACTTCTACCATGATCATCACAAACCCAATTCTTCAATCAATGCAAAAATGCGCAACAATGTCACAACTTAAGCAAATTCAAGCTCAAATGATACGTAAAGGTTTAATCTTTCATGTTTTTCCTGTTAGTAGAATCATTGCATTTTCTGCTCTTTCTAATTACGGTGATATTAACTATGCTCATTTGATTTTTGATCAAATTTTGTGCCCTAATGTTTACATTTGGAATACTATGATTAAGGGTTTTTGTAGAGTTGGGAATTATGTAATGGGTGTGTCTTTTTTTCGTAAAATGGTTAGAAATGAGGTTGAATTCGATGGAAGGAGCTTTGTTTTCGCGCTTAAGGCGTTTGGAGGAGTTTCGGGTTTTAGAGAAGGGAGAGGGGTTCATTGTATGGTTTGGAAATTTGGGTTTGGAGGAAATGTGTTGGTGGGAAATGGGTTAATTCATTTTTATGCAAATGGCGGGTTTTTGGGTTTTGCGCGCCAAGTGTTTGATGAATGTTTCGAAAGGGATGTCGTGACTTGGACCGCTATGATTGATGGGTATGTGCAGAGTAGTTGTCCTGATGAGGGTTTAAGTCTCTTTGGTTTGATGTTGTGTGGTGAGGTGGTGCCTAATGAAGTTACGATGATCACATTGTTGTCTGCGTGTGCTCTTCAAGGGAATTTGAAGCTTGGGAAGATGATTCATAGTTATATAGAGAAATGTGATATCGAGTGTACTTTGAATTTAATGAATGCCATGTTGGATATGTATGTCAAATGTGGAGGTTTAACAACTGCTAGAAGGTGTTTTGAGCTAATGGAATGTAGGGATGTGTTTTCTTGGACTAGTATGGTGAATGGTTACGCGAGGCATGGCGAGTTAGAAATGGCTAGGAAGTATTTCACGGAGATGCCTGTGAAAAATGTTGTGGCGTGGAACGCAATGATTGCTGGTTATTCTCAAAACAATCAGCCGAAGGAAGCCCTAGAATTGTTTCAAGTCATGGTGGAAGGTGGTTTAGTACCCATTGAGGCAACGTTAGTGAGTGTTCTCTCTGCTTGTGCTCAATCGAGTTGCTTGGATTTAGGTCGACGGATTCATAATCACTATATCCATCAAAAGCGAATCAAACTCAGCCCTTCACTGGGAAATGCATTGATAGACATGTACGCTAAGAGTGGCCGAATTGATATGGCTGAGGAACTCTTCAATGAGATGCCTAAAAGGGACTTGGTAACATGGAATACCATGATTGTGAGTTATGCCGATCATGGGAATGCAAACAAGGCCTTAAACCTATTTGACCAAATGCGAGATTTGGGGATCAAGCCTGATCATATCACTTATATTGGCATCCTTTCAGCTTGTAGTCATGCTGGTTTAGTCATCACAGGGCGTAAGCACTTCTCGGACATGGAAAAAGTATTCGGATTGTTAGCCAAGGTGGAACATTATGCTTGTATGATTGATTTACTTGGTCGGGGAGGACTGCTAGGTGAAGCTTTCGACATGATAAAGGTGATGCCTATGGAACCCGATGAAGCTGTATGGGGTGCATTGCTTAATGCATGTAGGATGCATGGAAATGCTGACCTTGGGAAACTTGCTGCTGAAAAATTGATCAATCTAGATCCAGAGGATAGCGGTACATATATGCTTCTTGCCAGTATATTGTCTAGGGAGGGAAGGTGGGAAGATGTGAGCTCAACTAGAAATATGATGAGAGAAAAGGGTGTTAAGAAGACCCGTGGAAGTAGCTCTGTAGAGGTGGAGGGCGAGTTCCATGAATTTTCAGCTGCAGATGATTCCCATCCAAGATCAGAAGATATATACAAAGTATTGAAGGAAATCTTTATGTTGTCGAATTTGGAAGAAGACTTGTTACAGCCTGTGAGTTTTCTTTTATGTGAATGAAGATATGGTACCAAATAGCTAACTTCACTTCCCCAATCCTCAAGCCTGTTAGGTTAGTTTAATTTTATAGAGTGGGCCATAAAAGTCACAAATAACTGACTAATGCCGGTAAACCAGAAACACCAAGAGAAAGAAGACGAGTATGAATGGTAAACCGTAAAAGTATTGGAGCAACAATGGCATAGACAAGTTCTTGCAGGAAGTAAAGATGCAAACTTGGGTGAGCTTTTGGAAAGTTTATACTTCCTGGATTAATCGCCTTGTCGCTATCTCGTTCAGTTTTAACTAAAAACATGTTTTTTAGATGGAAAATGACTTCAGCGGCTTCAATCGAACAATTTCACTAGGAATACCAGCCCAAGCATGAACCATTGTGTATGTAATGAAAAAAGTAACCTTGATTGAAAATTGATACACCAATGGTCCATGGAATCCTGCAGATTGAGAAACAAATGGCAGTTATATATCAAGTATCAAGGTTTACACCATGTGGAGAAAAAAAATTGAAACAATGGACAAAGATGTTCAAACTTGTTTGTTGCCACATTATTTCCGTAACCAAGTAAATTAAAGCAATGTGATGGGTCTGTGCTAATATAGTACGCCTTTGAACGAAATGAGAGGGTCCTTACTGCCCTTGCTTATATGCACGCAAAATGTGGGAGCATTGAGGAAGCGTGCCCGTGGTTTGATGAGATTCGCAAACCTGATTTGTTCGCATTTAGTGCATTGATAACAGGCCTTATTCAAGCCCTTGAGGTTTACCACACAAATACAGCTTGTAGCAAAGATAGAACCTGATTATGTAGCTTTGTTGGTGTACTGAGTGCATGCAGCCATGTGGGACTTGTTGAAGATGGAATGAGATATTGGGAGTGCATGATAAATGAGTACAAAATTGAGCCAAATGATGGTCATTATGCTTGCATAGTTGATATGCTTGGCCGTGCTGGGAGGCTTGAGCAAGCTTTTAAAATGCTGCAGAATTTGCCATTGGGCCTTAGAACCTGAAAATACTGGGAACTATGTGCTTCTCTCTGGTATCTATGCTGCTAGAGAGCAATGTGACACGGCAGCTAGAGAGCAATGTGACACGGCAGCTAGAGAGCAATGTGACACGGCAGCTAGAGTTCAGAGAGCGGTGAAGGAGAGAAGCAATACAAAGCTACCTGGTTGTAGTATGCTTGATTCTAGCTGATATAGCTAAGCATGGAATATGGATGAATGAGTTGCAGATTGAAATGTGGCAATCTGACTATGCTTTATGCTTATGCATATAGGCATTTATCTTTTGGCAAGATCGCGTTAAAACCATGAAAACGGGTGTGAGCCACACTCAAAAGAAGAGGGAGTGAGATACAAGAGAAAAAGAGATTGCATTCTGAAACCAATGGGCATTATCAAGAATGGCTCACTAATTTATATAGTGGTAAACTGTCTCCTCCGAATTCAACGTGGGACATCCACATGTGACTTTTGTATGGGCTTGGCCATGGTGTGTACAGATTGAAATTGTCGGGTTACCTTGTATATTTGGTTTCTAAATTGTCAAGATAAATATCGTAATCCTTGGTATAACCATGCTCAAATTAGAAGACCTTGCCTGAACATATCTACATCCATAATAACATAGTATATTGATGTTGGACAATCCTGATCTAGGCTCTAGAAACTGGAAATTATTTGCGAGAGCTTCTACCTTGCTTGAGGTATGATACCATTTTACTCCATTTTTTTCACTCTTTTGTGTCAGTCATTTTCCTGCTTAGTAAGAAGCGCTCGCTTCTTATTTCTCGTTCTCCTCACACCTTTTGGTGTCAGGGATCCGGGAGGTGGTGTTGAATGAAAAGTGGACTCATGGCAAGTAAATGATACCCTGAGTTTCTTAAACATACAAGAAATATGCTGTCATCGCTTTCTAATTTTGAATTAAGTTATAACTCATGTAAAGGACCAAGGGTTTTGTTATTCAGATAGTCCTGCATATGACGATTTACATTGAGACATCCTGGAATCCAGTGTTAAGCATTCTTTCATAGGAGGCTTCAAAAGCTACTAAGAATACTTCTTCGTTGTATAAAGCATAACTTCTCCTATATACGTTTACAGACTATATGTTTCACTGATTTGCACATAATCGAGAGTTTTTTTATATTAAGAACTACTAATCTGACTGCGGACACTGAAGTTAGCACTGCATGGAGGGAAGAAACAAAAATGATAGTCCAATGCATGCTTTTTACTCTACTCGAGCTGTCTTTCCTTTAACGTAAATTGTTGCATATGGAATTGGCTAAGCATGATGAAGAGTTACCTTGAAGTAGATCATGCTTGGAAAAATGAAAGTCAACATAATGAGTGTGAATGGTCCCAAGAGGGTGATAAATTCTCCCATAAAAGGTATGTCTGCTGTCACTACTGTACATCCGCTAAAAAAGAACAGTCCTACAAAGAACCGCCGTTGAATATTTTCCTTGGTGTCTAGCGCCTCGTGAACTATCGGACAAAGATCTGAGATCATACACACAGCACTTTAGGCAGAAAGACAAATCATAATTTTTTCTTTTAGGATAATAATTCCTACACAGTTGACTGAGTACATGAACATATGGAATGACTCTACTCATTTGTATGCTTTCTGTTACATATGGTAACTTACTTAATATTTCCATGTAATGTTTTACGTCCGAAAAATTGTAAGCTACTTACTTGAGCGTGAATCAAACTATTTAATGGTTTTTATCCGTTATGGAATGATGAATTGAGGATGCGACTTGCAAGATGTATGATAATTAATGAGTTAGACACTACAGTAGGTTTTAGGGTGAGCAGAGTACTTTTGGGAAATGAGTCATTCATTTTGGGAGACTACATTCTGCAGAAAGACCTTAGCCCATTTTAGCCCGCTTTGCGCCTTTGGGAGGTAATCTGACACCGTGGCTGTCTAATGAAATCTGGAGGCCCTGTAACGAATACTATTTGGAGGCCTTTATCAGGTCGTCTCGTATATTTGGTTTATTTGTCGTAGGTCTATCATACTGTACTTCGTTTACATATTGCATTTACTGATAATTTCAATCCAGCAACTTATGAAGCTTTTTTCCCCCCTCAGAATCGGGAGTAGCATCATCTCTCGACTTTCAAATAGCATAATCAGAAGGATTAATGACGGTGTGGAAAGGAACGATATATCTCCATCCTCATCTCAAACAAATGCCAAGCGACGTACAATCTGGAGTAGCAGCATAATCAGAAGGGTTAATGAAGGTTAAAAGCCAATTACTCCATATGCATCTTCGTGAAATGGTCCCCTAATAGTTCAGGCGTTCTATTAACAACGCGTATGCGTCGGAAAATTATTACTTACTTAAAACTGTCGGTGTGGTTCAATTATAAAATGTGAAATAAGGGTTGGTAGCAAATTATCAATGTAGCTTTCCCTTTATGATTGATCAACCAGTCTTGCTTTAGACGAGTATTATCCATTTTAAATTTAAAAATGGGTCAAATATGATCACATGGTAGTAACAAAGACAAAACTTTTGGTAATCCAGACGGATAGTGTCCGTCTTAAACGAGAATTTGTGATGATTTTGTAGTGTTGAATAATAATAGAGGCCAAGTTAGAGCTACTCCAATGACATTGATGGGTAATAGATTGCTACTTGCTCTTGGAGAGGCTCTTATATAAATAATGTTATCTTTCATTATTAAAATATGTTATATTCGGGTAGGACGTGTCGACGACTAGATTGGATGCAACTTTATTTGAGTGTTGCTAATAAGTAATACTCCTTCCGTTCCGGTCAATTGTTGTCCTTTGCTTTTTGAACACTATTTATAAAGGGAGAGAATACTTAAAATAACTTTCAATGCATAACACAAAATATAGTAATGAGAGATCTTGTTTGATTCGTTTTAATAAGCACGTTAAGAATATTAAAATTTTATAATTTTCACACTTGCGTAGTAAACGATATTTTCGAAATGAAATGTGCATTACAATTGACTGGAACTGAGGGAGTAACACATTAACACATACAAGTAGGTTGTTTATGAGTGATCTAAATTGAAAATTATGTCTAGAAGAAGATCAAATTATTGCTATTTCACTATTAAAAGAAGTGATGTAGTCAGTCAGTGTAATAAATCATTTTAATTTTTCGGCACAACTCACTTAAAACGGGCACTATTCGTCTTTAGCCTGTGATGGATAGTGCTTTATTCAATGAGAATTTGTTTTGGTCTCAATTTACAGATGTAAACTCTTGACCTCTAGTTTGGTCATAAATTGGGTTAGGAAAATGAAGAAAAGAAGTATGTGAAACTGTTACATTTTATTCTAGCCTTTTTTTTTTTACATGCTTCACATTTCATTTTTTTTGGGTATAAATTAAATGAGTTTTGGGTTTGTGGAGACTTGCTCTAACACGTAACACAAATTCTCATTTATGACGGATATTTTTCGTTATAATAAGCTGCAAGTAGGTGAGAGATTGCGAGAGATCACCATCTTGTGAGTTGTGACACTCAGGTCGGTCACAAGCGAGAGAAGATATAAAGCTCAAACTTTAACCACTATGGCAATGTTAATTTATTAAAGCTTAAAAATGCATGACCTTTTCTTTGTTCTGTTCACTTATAACTAACTATGCAATCAATCAATGACAATGTTTTTCACAATTGACGTGTGGATGAATCACAAATTCTCATTTAAGATGGTGCGTCATGTCTTAGGCTTAAGAAGGGTTAAGCCTTTTTCACACAGAGCAAGTGGGGGATCCATTTGCCTCTTACTTGTCCCTCCACTTACTTACTCTTTGTGAGGAGGGCTTGACTCAGTGGTGGAGCTAGGGGGGCTAGCAGGGGCGGTCGCCCCCCCGACGATTGAAATTTTCAAAGTTTTTAGCGAAATTTTTCGAAATTTTTTAAAAGTACCTTATGAAAATAGTCGTTCGCCCCCCCCCCTAAAATTTTTCGCCACCCCTAAATTCAAATCCTGGCTCCGCCACTGGCTTGACTTGTCTTAAGTTTAAGACAGATCACCCCGACTTAAAGGAGAATTGTTGTGGAACACTTTTAACTTTAGTTAACAACTTTTGATTTGACATTAGCTTTATAAAAACAACTAAAATGAGATGATAATTATACTATGTTGCAATGTTATTTTACATATGTGTAACTCTGTACCGTGTACGTAGTACAAAATGTTTGAAGGTTTTTTCATGGGTGTACAAGTTTTTAATTAAATTTTTCAAAAAAATTTCGAGTTTATCTTATATAATTAGTCGTTCGTCCTACCTAAATTTTTCGCCCCAAAATTCAAATTCTAGCTCCGCCACTAAATGTAAATAAGCATTCATCCTAACATTGTTTAATATTTAGTTCTAAATTTTGCTTAGCTTTGAATTCAGTTGTTCATCTTTATTAGAAATATTAGGTCTTGATTAAGACAGATAGTTTAAGACGGTAAATACTACCATATGATGTAATAAAGACAACTTTTGGTATTTTCTAGGTGATAAGTGAGTGATTTAGTATGTATCTAACTCGTATTAAACTTAAGACGAATTATGCCCGATTAGAAAAATATAAGTGCCTATTTTGTAGGACCAGACATATAGAATTAGGATTATCTTCAATTCTTTGGAGGGAATGGAAAGTTCTATGTCGAATCAACTGTAAAAAAACAATTTAGTCAATGGAGAGCTAGTATATTTGTCAAAGATTAAATCATGACTGTTAACTAGGTATAGAAAACGGGTATTAGACAGAATTAAATTGAGAAGATTCGGCTTCAATAAATAGCTTTTGAAAGTTATTGAAGGAAAAAAGAGAGAAAAATGTGAAACTTATTGAGTTATTCAATAGGTAAGCCCACATTATAAAATAAGATTTTACATGGCATTTTAGCGGTTAAAGTTATGGGTAATAACGAGCCAAATACGAAAGTTATTTGAAGCAAAAAGAGAGAGAAATGTGAAACTCATTGAGTAGCTAAACCCACATTATAGAATAAGACGTTGCATATTTTACATTGTAAGATGATCATTTTAGAAATTTAAGTTAAAGGGTGATAAGGACTCGAGCCAAATACGAGCTTGGCCTTATTATTTGGCTTCTGCTTACGAAGGAAAACTCGAGCTTGAGTAAATCACGAACCCACCGAGCTCGAAAAAGTTAAGCTCATTATCAAGTTTTAGTATTCTAATCACATAAGATCGAGTCCCTCACGACTCACGGGTTTTTCCAGCTGAGTTAACTTAGGTGACTAGTTAAGTTCCCAAGTCGAGCTGCTTGCGAACTTTCTCACCCCGGGTTTAACTCTCGTTATTACTATTAGTTAAGTATCATGTTATCTATATAATAACATTAAAAGGCATGTTGAACCTTAGTTGAGCATTGTGTGTAGGAATATATAGATGCGATAGTATTTCAGGAAACAATTTTCTAACATCTATCCTAGGATCACATGCATAAGATAATATGAATCATAATAAAAGGTTCAATTTCTCAATTAGCTTGGTAGAGATCGGAGAGTCCCATTTGTTGCCCCTCTACTCGGTCTACAAAGCACAACCCAAAAATCCACTTCTGCTAAAACAAAAGAGAATGATCAATATCACTCTCTTACTTTTATGGGTGCTTGAGACAGACAGAATATAGAAAGAGTAATATATTTTTCTTTCTTATGGTTTCTTATGAAAATGAAACACACGTTTTTCATCACCCTATCTCTCTATATATAATATCACATATTGATAAGGGTAAAGTCGCGTCTCCTTAATCAAAGTAAACCTAATTCACTACTAACTAATAGTCAGCGGTAAGCAAGGTATCGAATCCACAGGGAGGCGGTAGTATTCTAATCTGTTAAACTAGGTTTGTCTCTTAAGTAACAATTTTTGGATTTTGATTGTGGTTTCTAAACTAATAGCAATTAATAACAACAACTAAAGTAAACAATAATAACAATAATAATAACAACTAATAATAAGCAATAACTAACTAGTAAGGTTGAAAACAATGAGATTAAAAGTCTAGGGTCTCAGGTTCACTAGGATTATTGTTCAGGGGTAAGGATGAAGTCAACTATCATGCAATAAAGTTATCTAAGGTCACAAGATCGGTCGATTCAATTATGCCCTTTAGATCTACAATTTAACATGCGATCGCTATCATTAAACGAGTTCTATTCAATTATCGTAGCCTATCTTAGTCTTAACCCGGTCGGTGTCAATCCTAATTCGCGAGACTAGTTAATTAATCCTGGCCAGTAATCAAACAACTAGAATTAAAACGATAATCAAACGATAACCATGCAATTGCAATTCAATTTATCAATCTACCCCTTTTAACAATCCTAGATCCCCTTTCAACCCTAGAAAGGAATTTAGCTACTCATAACGATATAAACAACAACAATAATAATTAAAGTAAACATGATTAACAATAATGAAAGGATGAACGAAGAATAATTAGAGAACAAGAAGGTAACTAAATTGAATAACGAAGAAAGATTGAAGAATACCGAATACAAGTTGAATTAAAGACAATCGTCTTTGATGAATCAAATCCGGAGGAAAAGTAAACTAATTAGGGTTTATGAATTAAAGCCTAAAAGTATTCAATAGCCTAAGGAAGCATATGAAAAGTATGTCTAATTAAGAAAGACGAGCTTTCTTTTTATAATACAAAAGATCTAACTAATTAGGTTACACTTAAGGAAAATAAAAGAAATCCGCCGAAATAAAGCTTGCTCGATCGAGCAAGGGCCTTCTGCTCGATCGAGCAACCATGACCACGACTCGGTCGAGCAATGTTGTTCTGCTCGATCGAGCAGACCTCCATTTAGCTTGTTTCTTCACTTTTCTTCATTTATTCTCTTTTCTTCCTCGATTTCCGTGCCTAGCTTTCTACGATCCTACTCCGCCATGCTCCATATCATCTCAAAAAAACTCCAAATGCATCCAATCTGCATTAAAACATAACAAAAGCGGCAGAATCGATATTCTAGCTAAAATAGCATAGAATAAGCAAGGAAAGACGGTAAATTGAGTTATTTGCGTCTAAGGGAGGCATAAAATATGTATATAAATAATGATCATCGCATATCATAATAAAGTCTAGGTGGAATAAGAAAAGAATTT
Source organism: Heliosperma pusillum (assembly GCA_022085475.1). NCBI lineage: Eukaryota > Viridiplantae > Streptophyta > Magnoliopsida > Caryophyllales > Caryophyllaceae > Heliosperma > Heliosperma pusillum. The sequence continues at coordinate 79,280 of JAIUZE010003999.1, forward strand.
TTATTTCTTTCCTAAAACATGTGCCTCAAATTTGTGTCCTTATAGGACTAACATATTTCGACTGTGATTATATGTGAGATACCTCATAGGATTATATTATTTTAGTCATTATTCCAATCATATTGTTACTAACTACCATAATTATTCTCTCTAACAAGTAATTATGATTACTAAAATTGTAACACCCCACCTTACCCGCGAGCTTTTAGGCAAGACCTTCCCAAGTAAGGGGGAGTGTCACGGCCTCGATTTACCGAGGTAGGATGTATCACAACATAATACCGAAACAAGTTTATATAAATCTATAAATAAGCATATAATACAAACTACGAGGTTTACAAATCCAAACTCAAATCCAAGATTAGTACTCAAGTCTAACAAGTCAAATGAAAAAACAAGAAAGGTGGCAAGCTACTAGTCACGACCAATCTCACGTGCAAAGTCCCGGTCATATCAAGCCAACATATTCGTATCATTATCAAACCTGCTCAACACCTACTTACCATTCACCGAAAATTTTGAATGGATCACGATAGTGATATAAAACATACACGGTTAGTTTACATATACATAAACCAATATCATATGCAACCATAATATTATCATCACACATATTTGGTGCCATCGAGTAGTGCACCCCGGTGCCATCAAGTAGTGCACCGAACTACCAATCGTGGTGCCATAAACAAGAACATCATCGTGTCCGGGGCACGTCGTAGCTAGACACAATGGGCTTTACTGCAGCAAGTCACCCCCAGACTAAGGTCAAAAACTACGTGCATTGTCTCCTCTATGGCGGGAACCATGAGGAGCGACCACAAAGTCTATGGAGCCGGTTTCCTGCAACCGTTCCATATAAAAACCACGTCCGAACACCATATTATCACAATCACAATCATCACACCCACACTCCAATCAACATGTCACAATCATATCACAATACACATCAATCAATCACATGCACATAAACCGAGTAGGATTAACCTACCTTTAGCAATATCAATTCACATTCAAGCTCAACAAGAGAAGCTATAAATCCTCTTCTACAAAGTCTGCACCTATGTAATATCCCAACTATTTGTGTAAGAGAAATAAATAAATGAACACAAATTCTTGTTTATGACGGGCAGTATCCGTCACAAGCTTGCGACGGGTACCACTTCTCATCACAAATGACCCATTTATGGGAAAAGGGGAAACACATGGGGGGTGCCCCACATGTTCACTCTACCCATTTTGTTAAAGGAAAAACCCGTCGTAAGGTCCGACCCGTCACAAAGGAGACCTATTGATAAATGAAATAATAATAAAAAAAAAACAAGAAGAATGAAGGTTGGGCAAGTATTTGTACGTGGCAACAATACTTACCCATTAAGATTGCTAAGGTAATAATTACATCTAGGAAGCTATGAATTCTTACCCAATTTAGGAAAATTTAGCCGACATTTGAAGGCTATAAATAGCCTTGATCAATCAAAATAATAGTACATCTTAAAAACAAATTAAGACCAAGTCACTAATAACATATACCCATCTTAATAAATGCACCCCTATAATTACCTTGTTAATTAATAAAAGGTATGATTTCGGGACCCTTTGTCGTTATAATTATTTAGTTACCGTCTTATACATAAATAAAATAAGAGGATAGTATAAGTACTTGTTTATATTATTTTATTCGTAAGTTTTGTAGTAGAACCGTCATAATGCTAGTATGGTTTAAGGACCCTTTAGCGTAGAAATTAATAATTTCAGATGACATTATAAGTCATTGTTTATACAAATAAGGAGTGCAGGTTTCATATTATTGTTATTTTACTACTCACATGTTATATTAATGTCCATTATACTATAATATTGTTATGTAATGTTGTTATGCTCGTTTTTGTATAATGTACATTTGGCCAATTGTAGCATTCGAGATACGATTACGGGAGGGAGATGACATTACAAACGTAACCTGTGTACATGGAAGGGAGCACGGCTCCATGATATGAGAACTGCGGTTCTGGTTATTACTGGTGAAAGTGTCAGGGGGTTACATAAATAACTATATGGTCCTGTGTACATGGAGGAGGGCTTAGCCCAGGGGAGTAATTACTCCGTAATGTGTCTCACTTCAGTAATGGTAGACCGTTGTATATTCTTGTGAAATGAATGTTACATGCTGATATGACAGTTGTGCATGTCTATTTAAAAATGAATGGATGATACTCATGTGGCATATTATTTATATGTAAGACATAAAGGAGATAAAATAGTGAAATGAGAGCCTAAGGCCGGTGGAGGCAACCGGAGTCATACTCAGCTTGTAGTTGGCTGATTCCGTTACTTTTCTTCTTTTTCAGGTACAAGTATCGGGGAGGGTCAAGTGTGAGGATTTCATATAGTAAATAAGTCGTATAAGATGTATACTTCAACTAAATAAAGTTTTAATTTTAATTCTTTTCAAATGTATTTACTTTATGGTATAGCCTTGTATTTTCCGGAAGGGAAATACGGCGGTGACGCCTTGTAATTCCGCTGCCATTATTAATAATAAAATGAATTATTTTGTGTTCCCTGTGTACTTGAATTTCGGGGCGTTACAACCTACAATATCACAATAATACAAATTACTACTAGTTTCCCCCAATTCCTACATTAATTACTCAATAAACTATATTATAGGTCAAACTATCTCAAATTCTATGCTAATATATAATCTACAAACTATAGTTGATATCAATTTTCATCAATTTTTATGATATTCATCAACAATTTCATCATCTATAACAAATTTCCCCAAATTCTACTCTATTAACATACAATATCATCTATAACAAAATCCCCCAAATTCTACTCTAGTACCAATATCATCTATAACAAATTCCCCAAAATTCTACTATAGTAACAATATTCTAACTAATCTAATCTCAACAATCTAACTCAACTTATTAAAAATAATCTCAACTTAAGCATCAAACTAATTAACATAGACATACTAATTACTCAAAACCTAACTTAAAAGGTGATTAGTGAAATTCACAAGATTAGAGATGAAGATGACTTATTACATTGGAAAACATGAAAGAAACACGTGGAAGATTGGTATTCTCAACAAATTCAAAGCAAGATTAACGAGTCATTAAAGGATAAGTAAGGAATAATTAGAGAGTTTTAAAGAGACTTTATGTTACTAATAAGAAAAATGAAAGATTAAGAAGAATAAGAGTCCTATTTATATTACATAATAATCCACAACGCGGAAAAACATAGTTCGCCGAAACTCGACATTACTCGGTCGATTAACTAACTCACTCGACTGAGTGACACCCTTCGACTGAGTAACTGACTTACTCGATCGAGTAAAAACATACACGGTCTTTCCCAAAAGCCCAACACATATCCACTCTACCGAGTAACAAAGAACTCGATTGAGTGACCCACACTCGACCGAGTTTCCCTAAATGCGACCTAGTAACCACCTTACTCGACTGGGCACTTACCAAACTTGACCGGGCCGGTTATCTTACTCGGCCGAGTGGCCTGTCCGGGTAATAGTCATATAAGCCTTTAGTATTACAAAAATAATATAATAATTATATCCATAATATATCATATATTATATTTAGTAATTGTCGGAAACGTCTTAGAGCATATTCCTTCACTATGTGGCATAATTAATCATCTTCACAATAACACTTGGATTCCTTATATACTCATCACCAAAAATTAATTAAGATTTCTCATAAAAAAATCAATTAAGAAGATTATTAAAATTCACTCTTCAACTTTTAAGCCATTTGAAATCCACAAAATTTAATGCATTATTCCAAAAGATCTTTATACCCAAAGATGAACTTGAAGACCCAAAATTAAGTGCAAAAAAAAACTTAATTTTGAAAATACTAGAGAAGAAAGAAAAACGAAAGGCAATCAAAGAGTTTTTTAAACCCTAAATTTACTTAAAACTAGATAAATATTGCATTATTAATGCTTACGTCATGAAACAAACACATCAACCACAAATGCAGATTGCCAACGACAACCAAAGATACAAAGCCAGAACGATACAACAAGGACCTACAAAGCAATCTAAACCAACAAGGACGAACAAAATATTCATGCATACATGAGGAGCAAAAAGTAGAAGAAAAGATGAAAAATAAAAATAGTACATTAATTTATAACAAATTTAAATGAAGCAGTATATGCTAATTTGTCTCGTTTCCATTAAATGAAAGTTATCTAATGAATTAGATTATTGTTCATTTTATTGCTCCATTTACAACAATTAACAAAGATGTCGTCATGATGACCGCCTTCCCTTGGCCAATTTTACATTGTCATTAAATATACAAGATACGACTACACATAAATGCTCTGTAAATGTCACGGGCTGAAGAACTAGTTTAACTATAAAATATGAAATATTCGTCATGTTCTTACACAAAAGTTAGCTGAGAATACCAATTAGTGCAAGTTTTTGTTTAAACGTGTATATTCATACTAAACTTAAAAGGAGTTAATAGAATAAATGAAATCAACAAAAATTATAAGGACTGGGAGAGAGTTATCCCGTCTATCCAAATTCTGGCGAATTATACTCCTTCAATCCAATCCAATTTTCCTTTGATTTAATATTGCATTATCATTCGATTTAATATAGTCAATAAGTCTCATTTCAGACGGCCTATTTCGTCTGAAAGTTTCAAATGTGCTTATGTGATCATTTTTGTGGTCAGATGTGACCAGTTTTACAAGGCACCAAGAAATGAAACCATGTAAAAATGGTCAAATCTGACCCTAAATATGGTCACATATGCCTGTCTGAAAATTTGAGACGGAATAAGCCGTCCGAAATGATATTTTGCCTAAGAACAATTCGTAGAGAGTGGCCAAAAAAGAGGAGGGATACTATTTACTTATTCCCTCCAACCTTCTCTCCCATCATCTCCATTTTTGATCCACAATCAAATTAATATGTACCGTGTGGAGCCGGATGATAAATAGATGAGGTAAAATATATAAATATTTTAATGTGTTGTGAGAGAAGAAGGTAGAAACAAGAAGGAGAAGCAATTCTAAAAACAAATTTTCATTTCAGACGGTTACTATCCGTCTTAAGTTTAATATTGATCAAATACATACCAAATCACATTACTTGTTACCTAAAAAACACCAAAATTTTGTATTTATTAGCACAATTTGATAGTATTCAATCCGTTCTTAATCTTTAGACGGATAATACCCGTCTTAACAAAAACCGACTCTTCTATAAAAGTAGGGGTGAGCAAAACCGTATATCCGATACGGTTTTGAAAACCGTACCGGATATCCGGTTTTAAAAATCTCAATTTTGAGTATCCTTATCCGATACGGATTTTCCGTATATCCGGTTTTTCCGTATATCCAGAAATCGTATATCCGATATCCGGTTTTTCATTTAAATATGTAAAATTTTATGTCTTATTTTTATTTTTTTTGTGATTTTATGATTTTTCTTAATAAGTTAAAAGAGTATCACATATTATAAGAATAAATAACTTAAAAATGTATAAAAGTAATAAGATTGAGTCGCGGTCTCGCGGATATACTTGACCTTTAGTGGTTTTATGATTTTATTTTTATATTTTATATTAAAAATAGGAACCGTATCGGAAACCGTATATCCGGTTACAAATTTTTCCGATACGTATCCGATACGGTTTTTTATAAACTGTATCGTATATACGGAAATTCGTATCGGATATACGGAAATCCGTATAATTGAAACCGTATATCGTATTGAATACATATAATAAAACCGTATCGTATATTTTTGCTCAGTCCTATATAAAAGGGTACTGAAAGAGTTTGTGGGAGGCATAAACAGAGGTGCAAAAGCAGAGGCACGTCACGTGCAAGGCGCATATAGAGAGCCGTGGTTAAATCTGATTGGATAAAACCAGGTGTGTATTGTACGGATATGGGACCCACAAATGTACGACAAACCAATCAGTGACAAGGATAAGTATACTTTGTTGTTTTTATGGTCTCAAAAAACATTTAACATTTACATAACATTGATATTTGATTCATTGATTGATGATGAGGTGTTGCTTGTATATTTCGTGCAAGTAACACAAATGCTAATAAGTAACCGGCAACCGACAAAACTGTCTCCTGTTCACTCCCACTCACCTCTTTCTTTCTGTACTTCACTTTCTTAGTCACCTGCTCTAGTGGGTTGTCAGTCACTAATGCAGTACTATTGCTCTTTTATGTAAAGTTACTTTGTAGTACAATATCTGGTACAAATTAATCTTGCGCTCATTATATAGCTTCCAAGTGTTTTTAGACTTCTTTCCTTATTGGTGTTCAAGCCCAAAAAAGAAGTGGGGGGAGAGATTGCATTTTGTCTGGATCGAACGGTTATAAATTTACGTATATAATTAAAAAGTTAATAGAGTATAAAAAAGAATCTATTATTTAATGAATTTGTGAGAGAAAATAGAGAGAAAGAAATGGAGAGAATTTTAATTAAAAATAAGAATTACTAATCGTTAGGATTAAGTTAATGTAGTGTTTGGCAAACAAGAATTCATTTTGTTTACATGATTCTGATTCTAAAAATTGAAATGGAGATTCAATTCCAATTCCAATTCTCGAAAGTTGTTTGGTTAACCCATGGAATTCAATTATAAATTTCAATTCCATACTAGTGTTTGGAAAACTCTTGGAATTCAGTTGTTTTTCAAATAAGTCACTTGGCAAATTTTTGAAGCGTACAAACTTACAGCTACCACAAAGCATCACAGTAGCTTGAAAAAGGCAACAAAGACTACTAAACAACACTACTAATAAATATTACTATCAACAACACCAAGGCACTCCAAGACCCAATCTAGCTTTTCATCGTTCGGAAGTGACTTCAACATCTCAAAATCAGTTACGGGGCCATTTTTAAACTTTCTAGTAGCCTTCATGACTTGATGTCGGCCGATACCTTCGACATTTTTCACGACATCAATAATTTCTTGTGGAGTTGGTTTTGGGTTCTCTTTTGGCTTACTTTGAACATACTCTCGGAAGCACTCTGTAAAATTTGCTACAACATTTGCTAATTTATCACGCTTTTGCTTCTTTGACCTCGAGGAAGACATTGTCTTGTTTGAACTACCCCCTTCACTCTCAAGTTCGTCATCCATAGCTACGGCGGCCTCATTGTGCATCTCTACTCCATCACCCACAGCTATATCTAGGCCATAAAGTGCATATGTCATCCCAATATTCTATCGACTTGTTTCGGTAAGGAGCTGCATTTGGATTCTCTTGTCAAAAGCAAAACCATTGGACATTTATCAAAGAATAAGAATAATAAAGACGGTTCAGCCTAGAGTTATAAGTGACATATGCCATGGTTTCTAAATCTTAAAATTAAGCCAACCAGGAACAACATGACAAATGTAGGCTTGATAGATATTCTATATGGCTGGTTTCTGTTAGAATTCAATATTTACGACCATATTTCAAATCCACATTAGTATGCTCATTAGGACACCAATTACCCAAATGATTGAACTTGTCAACAAGTTCATTGTTCACATCAATAAAGCAATGAACCTCCAAATTAAGGGCTTTTACTGCATGAAACAGAAGGGTCATACCTTAATAAAAGAAGTCCATTGCTCCAAGTCTTCAAATCCTATGACAATCATTTTTCGATCCTCATCCCATTTGAACTTTGAGAAAGTTCTAATATCACTTATTGCCCCATAATGCTATTTCCAAGACTTCATTCGATTTTTCACATTATCCGTGGTGAGAAGGGAGCCTAGGGTGGCCCTAAGTTCATCGACTACGGCTTGGTATGCTTGTGGCTTCCATTCACCATCTGCCTTGTTACCTTCTTTTAACTGATCATGCAATACTCCAATCATTGTCTCATCCATTTGCTTTGTCCAAGTTACATAACCTCTCTTCTTAGATTGTTTTGATGACATAGGTTCTTTCCCTTTATTACTCATGGCTATGTAATGCAGGCAATGACAATGCTAATGGTAGGAGGAGAACACATAAGAAGAAGAAGAAGAAAAAAACAGAAGAAGAAAAACAGAATGAAAAAAACATAAGAAGAAAACATAATGAAAAAACAGAAGAAAAACAAAATGAAAAAATAGAAGAAGAAAAACATAATGAAAAAAACAGAAGAAGAAAAACAGAATGAAACAGAAAGAAAAACAAAATGACAATGCAGGCAATGACAATGCTAAATTGCTAATGCAGGCAACTTAGCTATGGAATATCAACTTACCTATGTAATGCAATTATTACAGACCCAGTTCACCAAAAATCTTTACCTTTATGACCTCCGGGCTTGATATTCCGCAAACATACTCAAAGCTAAGTTATCTCTAAACGTATTCCATTCAGCTGTCGTAGAAACTACGACCATATTCTGTATTTCTACATCCACCTCCCCCAACAAGTCATCATCATTCATATTTTCACCTCTCAAAAAATTATGAAGAATGAAACAAGCATTTATAATTCTAACTTGTGTTTTCTTATCATAGAAACTACTTTTCCTAAGTATAGCTCATCATTTCTTCAATAAACCAAATGCTCTTTCTATAGTGTTTCGGGCCGTAGAATGACGCAAATTAAAAAGTTATTTGTAGTTTGTTGGGATATTTCCAGTCCATAAATTTAAATGATACCGAGTACGTTTGTAAGGAGCTAAGAAACCCGGTCCATTAGTATACCCTAAGTCTACAAGATAATACTTGTTTGAAACAAGTTTTAGGCCATTAGGCCTTCGAAGGGCATCATTAAGGACCCGGGGATCTGATGCCGAACCTTCCCAACCTTGCAAAACATAGCTAAAGTGTAGCTTATTATCACACGTAGCTAGAACATTGGTAGTAATATCACCCTTCCTATCTCTATATCTAGGTTGATCTTGCACTGAGACGGTCATTTGGATATGTGTCCCATCAAAGCGCTCCAATAACCCCTTCAAACCATTTCCATTTATTATCTCCGGCAAAACCTACCATAGAATAATCTATTTGTTTGATGTAATATTGACCTATTTTCATCACAGCTCTAAGCACCATGTGGAAATGACGACTCACAGTTTCTCCCGATCGAGTATACACAGACCCAATAGTCCTATTTTTCAAGTCATGCCCAAGTATATGAAGAAAATAGGCTATTTCTTTTCAAGTCATGCCCCAATTCGTAATTGTTCCCGACATATACGGTTGTTCATTAACGAATCAAACCAGTATTTTCTTTTCTGAACACGTTCATACTCACACCAAGCTATTTCTTTTTCTCGATAATTAATGTAATGCCATGAGCATAATATTACAATGATAAAACCAAAAATAATCGCAAATAACTCAACTTCATCATCAAAATCCTCTCTAGAACGCTTCCTTGACAAAATAATGTTATCAGCCATTTCTTTGTTGTATTAAAGCGCAAACCCTAACAAGATAATCATCAACCATTTGATTAAATGCAAAATAACAAATCATTTTATAAATTTCTAGAGTATCAATTATGAACCAAATTGCAAGTATAGAAATTACTAAATCTTAATTAGATTATTCATTGACAAGATAAAATCATGTGATATGAGCTACACAAACACTATTAAAGAGAGAGTCGAAAACAATATAACAAAAATATCAATCATTCCAATCGAAATCATAATGAACCCTAATTCACGAAAAAAAAGAGGCAAACTAGATGTAAAATTATTGCTAGAAACATACCGTGGTGAAGAATAAAGAGAAACTTTGAGAAATTTTGAGCTATGAAATGTCGATCGATTGATTGTTGATTGAAATTTGGGAAACTAGGGTTTGAGCTATGAATTGTCGGCTTGGTATTCAGTGAAATGTTTGAGGAGTTGGGGAAACAAAATGACTACCCTGTAGAAGGGATTTGAGTGGGTCTTATTTTACTCTAAGTTGGAATTAGGCTGGATTTGTTCAATTCCAATTCCAAATTTTGTAAGTTGTCAAACATTAGAATTGACCCAATTCTATAATTCATTTCCAAATCCATGTTGCCAAACGGGCCATAAAAGAAATTACAAAAAATGCGTTCACTCAAAAGAGAGAATAAATTACTTTGTTGCTATGTCAATTTAAGTTGATCAGTAATTCTATATACATGTCACTAGCATCGTTAATCGTTTGGTCATCTTTGTCTCTAATTTCAAGTAAATAAATGAAGGAATCGGCATACCTATATGTATAGGGTATCGACCGCCGGTAACCATGAAACTGAATATGTCGGTATCCGCTGAAGTTATAAGCATCTCCAATGGTTTCCTTTAGGGACCTGCTTGCAATATTGATAAAATATTGAGCATGTAGCTTACATTGGAGTATAAATCAATTAGTGCAACTTATGAGCATTGTAGCTCTACCAAGTCATGTAGCTTGATTTATAAAAATAAACAAAAATTTTCATTGGGTGAAAACATTATTGTGGGACACATAAAACTATAAAGTGTTGTAGCCAGATCTTGGAGCGGTATGTATTATATTGTGGCTGACCATTGGAAATGCTCAGTAAATATTTGTTTTCTAATCACCTCATTACTACTTTAAATGGGAGAATTAATAAGAGACTCTCTTAATTTTTCCGCTTAAACATATTATTTACTTTAAATGGGCCTTTGCTTTTGATGCTAAATCATAACATGTTCCGTCTATATCATTTGGCCATACTTTTCCACTAGCCCACATTTGAAAGTTATAACACGTGTAATTTAAGGTATAAATTGTATCTTTCTTCGTCAATTGCAGTTTATATGAACAATTTTTTATAAGAAAATTATTTCAATTGATTTTTTTTCGGCCACAAACTAAAGGAAATATTTTTCACAACAAATCTACAATGAAAATAACTGATTATGTCATTTGTTTTAGTATTTTTATTTTTGGAAAAGAAAGTAAAATAATATTTTAATAATTTTTAAATAGTCTTTTTGTGACACCCTCAAATTTGCGGAAAGAAAAAAAATAATTTAAATAAATAAAAGATGAGAATACGTTTCTAATAGGTTCACTTTAGTGAAAATCGGTAAATTTTAAAACCGGAACCTACTATTAAATATATTCATCATAACAAAGGTGTCTTAAATAAAAAGGTTCATAACAAAAAGGGAATAATATTATACAAAAGAAATATCCAAAACGAGAGACATGTTTCCCGTATAAATACGGAAATAAAAGAGTGTATAATAATATACAATCCTAAGAACCGAATATAGGTCCAAGGTAAATACTTCGCTCGCTAGCTCGTCAATGTACCCAATGTATGCATCACAAACCTGCCAACCGCATTAAATATAAACACGGAAGCCACAGTCACTGGGGAGTAACTCCGAGTTCTCCCAGCCACGAAATGTCGAGTTTAATAAAACATGAATAACATAAAAGAGATGTATATGGAAAATACAAAGCTTTAACATATACGGTATGCTTTTCATGTTATTAAACAAATAACTAACATATAACCTAGCATATGAAGGATAAGCTACTCATGCAAGCTATCATGTGAATCCGTTAACAATCTATACCACGAGGTAGGGAAGTTGGTATGCTGGCTCAGAGGTTACATTTAAAACATGGCCCTGATACACTCAAACCCTAATCACACATAATATCATGTGAATCAGTTAACAACCGGTAATCCAAACTCTATCAACCTTAGCCGGCTTGCATCTCACCTTCTAAGATTCATAGAATCATACAAACATGAAAGACCAATACGTCTACAAACAGGCATCAGTTCTTAGGACCATCGATAGTCGACTTCTGTAACTCGAGGCTATACCACAAGGTAGGAAAACATCCTAGTCCTAGCCTGATCAGACCTA